>ALYI01004068.1:0-12039 GCA_001969225.1 Ceriporiopsis andreanae CBS 279.92 | reverse complement strand
CCGCCAATTGTCAGGGGTCCTGGAGACAGTCGGCGCCCGCGTCTCGCGACCCGGAGATCACCACGAACACGTGGCCCAACGCGTCATTTAGTTCGCGTCGCGTCGAGAGCGGTCACAACCAAGTCACAACTGCAAACCGGCACACGGTAGATTTTTAAGATATTCTGATAGGAAGTATGGTCTCAGTCACATATTTCTAGTTTTCAAACACTCAGTATACATCGTCCATTGCCCCACACAGGGTTTCCTTTCAGCCTTCCGAGTATACGATGTCCACGGACGAAAGCCCGTACTCAGTCGAGTCGCCCGGCTGCATGAATAAGTCAGCGACCCGAGACTCTAGCTATTGTATGAGGTTATAGCGACTCACTGGACAGCTTCCCTCGATTTGCGCGACGGCAATGTATATTGTGCTCCCCGCCAAGGATGGATCCAATATCGGCATCGTCAGAGTAGGCGGAGGTGGACCCGGTGGCTTGTCCGGTATTACTGCACAAATATTTAAGCTTCAGACGTTCATTGGTTCAAGTAGAAAGGGGACGTACTGCCTGGAAAGTTGGACACCAAGAACGGCCCCAAGAAATAGAGGTACTCGTCAAAGCCTCCTGTAGCATTCAGCGAAGAGTCGGTCGGCTTTTCTTGCAGCAGATACACGTCAAACGGTGTATAGCCGGGATGACAAAACCAGTTGGTGATGCCGTAATTGAAGTCGAAGTCGCATCCTCCGCAGATGACGTCTCCGGAAGTGGGCGCATTGATGGAGGTGAGATCGACCACAGGGGTCCTCCGTTCGATCTGTGCCGCGCTGGTCGAGCTGCACAGCGTCAGCAGGACTCCGCTGACTAGCGAGGAGAAGATAGAGTGAGGCCGCATATCACGCAGGGCTGTGAATTGATGGCGAACACAGCGAAGGGGACCCCCTTATATACTTGCTCGAACAGCTAGCCGAACCTCCGTTCTGCGCAGGCACCACGCGTCTGGAGGGCGCAGAGAAGCCGAGTTGACGTCTCCCTACGCCACAAACAAATAGTCAACAAAGTATGAGAACACGCGGTGTTCATGCCCGGAAACTGGCATGCTTGCGGGCCTCGTACTCACCTTCAATGACCATTGACAGCTGCGCTAGATCTCAGGAAATAATGCGCTGCCAACAAGACGCCTTGACATACTGCGTCGACACCTCCTGTAGTATTCCCTTCTGATTATTGCATGCCTCGGCTGGAATCTGATATCAGAGCACGGGCACGCATTGTGCATACCGAGATGCCGATGAACCCTCTGCCAAAAGGGACTCAGTGTGGCGAGGCCAACGAACGTGGGTACGCCATTGGTAACGAGCCAGAAAATTCGCACTCATTGTGGAAATTACGCAGAGGAGGATTCGCTGAGATCAAGATCAACTTGTGTGGGTGGTGTAGGTCCTGGTGAGGGAGGACTTGTGCACTGGCCGATCGCCATCCCCGATAGCGCAGAAGATGAGGATGTCCAAGTTTGAGTGAGAATGGCTACTGCGATCGTGTGTGTGTGTGTGTGTGTTTTCATTGATTCCATTCTGCAGCAGTATCTTCCACTCGTGGAATCACCGGCATGTAGTGCCCATCAGCTCTCGTATACGATATTAACGGACGCAAGTCCGTACTGCCTAGTGTCACCGGGCTGTGATGGTAGGTTAGAGATCTATCGCTACTATCACCGGTAGCAACGGCGACGGCAGTGACTCACAGGACAACTATTCGTCTGCACGATAGCCAGATACAACGTGCTCCCCCCGAGGGACGAGTCCAGGGATGGCATCGTCAGGGCGGGCGGAGGTGGCCCCGGTGCCATGTCTGGCAATTCTGCATACGTCGCGAGATGCTCAACGGCTCAGAATTTAACAAGGTAAAAGGAAGACCCACCACCCGGGAAATTGGAAATCAGATATCTACCCAGCACCGCGAGGTACGTATCGAACCCCCCTGTGGCATTTAGCGAGGAGTCGGCCGGGGCAGCTTGAAGCACGTAGACGGTATAGGGTGTATAGCCTGGATGGCAGTACCAGTTGTCCACGGTGTAGTTGAATGCGAAGCTGCATCCACCGTGGATGGATTCACCGGCGGTAGGCGCGTTGATGCCGTGAACGTCGACCACGGTGACCCTCCGTTCTATCTGTGTCGCGCCTACGAAGCTGCACAGTGCCAAAAACGCCGCACTGACTAAGGGGGAGAAGATGGAGAGGGGGCGCATAGCGCAGAAGGGGTAGCTTGAAGACAAGCACCGTGGCAAGGCTGCCTCATATACCGGCCGAACAGCTTTGAGTCCAACGGTCGTGCCTTCGGGGGCCTAGGGAAGCCAAACTGACGTCTCCCTACGCCACAAACAATAATCAACGCGCGGTGTTAATGCCCGCAAACGATGATGCCTGTGGACCTTCATAATCATTGACAGCCACCCTAGATCTCAGCAGTTGAGGCGCTGCTGGCGAGGCTGCCTGAGAACGTAGTGCAGATGCTGGCCATTCGATCGTCGACGGGGGTCCAATAAGTACCAACACGAAGCGCGCCATAGCGGGGTCCTGAATTAGTATAAGTCAGCCTTGTGAGATCGATCAAGGCGAAAGCTCTTGCGCGCGATATTAGGTGAGCATCGTAAAAACGTGCATGAGCGTGTATACGATCAAAGCATCGACGATTCCGCGCAACTGTTCTTTCAACGAGTTGCGATGACCGCGAACATACTTCGAGACTATTTTATAGACGTCGTTCAGCTTCATACCAGTATCCACCGCTAACAGCAAGGTTGAACGCACAATGCTAGATGATTGCCACCATCAACAAGTCGCCTTGCGCCTGTCACATGCCAGAACGGCGGAAACGCCACATATTCTCTATGCGCCGTGGGCCAATGATATCAAAGGTTCCCTGATTGCTTTCTGATGAGCCCGAGCCCAGCCTGTCGGAGAATGTTGACGAGCGCACCTTTGAGCTCTTCGGGCAATTCACCCATACACGCTGATGAGTTGGAATGCAATACCGCCCACGAGTCCTAGTCATACATTCCGACGTGACGCATGTGTCGGAGCGATCACCAAGCCCTGGCTGGTCTGTACACCACATGTCCTGCGCAGGTAGAGAAAGCTACATCAAAGTTGAGTGCTTCTATTGGCTCGAGGTGCGCCTGTGGTACATGCACACTTCTTGTCATTCCTGTTACCAGTGAACAGTAAATCCGAAATCCTACACTCCCACTCCGATCGCGACCGCAATTTCCGCCTATCTCGTTAGCATCCGTATAGACCATTCAGCCGGTGTACTCGACAGCCAAAGACGACAGACCGAATTGGACGTTGCCATTAGGCTGCAGAAACGATCAGAGGGTTGACCCTCACGTTCATGGTAAAGGAGCTCACCGGGCAGTCCAACTCGGTCTGTACCACGGCGAGATACAGCGTAGTCCCGACGAAAGTCGTATCTAGCACAGGCATGGTGAAGGTCGGTGGAGGCAGCCCCGGTGCCATAGTCGGGAGACCTGTGAGCGCCATTAGCGTCGAAGGACTGCAACCGGTGGCCTCTTCCGGCACATTACTTACCGAAATTCGCTTGAAGCCACTGGCCGTAATATTGAAGGTATTCCGAGAAGCCTTGGGTCGAATTTAGAGATGATGCGGTGGGGGGATTCGGTCCCGCGAGTAGGTAGATGTTGAAGGGCGTGTACCCCGCCTCGCAGAAGTTCGAGACGACATACTCGAAGGGGAAGACCGACCCGCCACTGATTGCGCTCCCCGCAGTAGGCTGCTGGATGCCATCGAGCGCGTGGACGAAGACCTGACGGCGTTCGAGCGTGTCCACGGACGGCATGGCCACCGTGGGCTCGCTGAAAGGGAAGAGCGCGGCGAATATTGGCAAGGTCCAAGTAAGGCGCATAATTGCGACGTTCACCGAGAGTGGTTGGGCTGCCTGATGACTGTGCTGGGGATACGTACGATGTCTGTTAAATATCTGCGTCCCGAGGAACAGCACGAGCGTCCTTCGTATCGCCACTGTGCGATTCAGCGCACGGTGTCCGATGCCCGCACGCCATACATAAACCGGTGTAAAGAATTATTGCCGTTGTTGCAGCGATGGTCACTCCTTGTTCTCCTGTCGCGCTCGCGAGTCATTGGGATCAGGGACAGCCTGAAGGTGTTCTGATAAGTACGCGTCCTCGTGGTGTCACATTTACGTACCTATGATATTATTGACAATAGGACTGGTCTGGCCGCAAGACGAAGGCCACCGAACAAGATGATTCGATGAGATGCAAGGGCCAACTGTCAAGTCCTTTCGCCGGCGAGCACGGGGCGTGCGGGAGCGTGTACCTGTGCATCAGACTGGAAAAGTGCGCCGAATGGGCGTGCATCAAGAACATGATATGAATGTTATGGCTGCAGGTGGCCGCATATCAGTGAGGACGAGAGAATGGTTGGGTTATGACGAGGAGGGGGCCGACATCAAAAACGGCGCGAGCCTGGCGCCGAAAGTCGTGTAGGCGCCTCCACTACTTCATCGTTTATTCATCGTTCTACATTCACGAGATGATAGGCCCTCAGGTACCTGGACGGTCTACATCTGACGACGACGACGACTCAGTTGAGGCAGGACCATCTCTTCCAGTAGGCCCAATCATCCCAGCAGACATTCTCGCCAAACCGGCACCTCCGGTTATCGAAGATGAGGACGACGAGGACGACTATGCACCCGCTCTTCCCCCAGACCTCGCAGCCACACGCGGGGCACCGGGCCCTTCCACAGGGTCGAGACAAGTTCAAGGTCCTGCCTTTCCGCCGTCTTTCTCAACGCGCACCGATGATTCGGACGACGAGGACGATTATGGACCCAAGCCTTTGCCCAGCGGCATATCTGCACAAGAGACCGACGGTGTAAGAGAATTTCTAGAGAAAGAAGAGCGAAGGCGGAAACTCGTCGAGGTGCGCCAACCCTTGTATCGAACTCTCCGTCCGTTCGAAGTAGTCAAGGTCGTGTTCATTCTAGGAAGCATCGAAGCCCAAGGCTCTCAAGCGTGACGAGTGGATGCTCGTACCGCCCTCGTCATCAGATCTACTGGGCTGTGCGTGCTCTCTTCTAGTTCATTTGCCGCTCTGGTATTGATCGTATATCCAGCCATTGACCCCACGAAGCTCACGAAACCGCGACAATTTGCGCGCACTGCCGCCCCATCGCGGAACGTTGACACCTCTCTCTGGACAGAGACTCCTGCGGAACGTCAGCAACGCCTAGCAGATGAAGTGGCAGGCAAGCGTCGACGTGCGGTCAATGCCGACCCGGACGCGTTGGACGAGAGTGCCGAGTTGGAAGCCAGGAAACGGCGACGGCACGACGAAGAGATACGCCAGGGGGTCAACGAGTACTCAGTACGTAACATCTTCACTTGTTTGTCACCCAGACACTGATCCTGTACTGCAGAGACGCCACCGTGGTGGGAACCTGATCGACCAGCACGCCGAAAAGACGGCGAAAGAAGCAGCGAAACAGAAAGGAGACGAAGAGGAAGGCCCGCCTGTCATTTGGGACCACAGTAGAGACATGGCTCTTTCAGGCAGACTCATGGACGACAAGTCGAGAGACAAGTTTATCAAAGACGCGAGGGGCCTGTCCGATAGGTTCGGTACTGGCAAGAGTGGCGGCTTTCTCTGAGACCGCGTCGGGTACATACATGTTTGCCGACAGCCCTCACTGTATCGCGCCCATTTACTTTGAGTTCCACATGTAATATTCTTGTACGGAAAGGTGTCTACTTGAAGTTGTACCGTGTACGTGCCATCATTCGTTAGACGCGACCGTGACGACTTCTGGCTGGCCTCACCCGTCACGAGGGCACACATAAATTTTGATCTGCGTACAGTTTCCTCATCGTTTCCTAACGCAGCCGTCTCTTTCCTGTGATACATCCGCCGGTGCGATGCAACTGCGAGCGAAATAACATGACCAACCGCGACGTCTGTCGCTTCGGCAGTCGGCTCTTGTCCAGCCCGGTCGCGCGCGTTGGAGTCTCCCGCTACCTCTGCGACCTGTTCTTATAGCACACCCTCCCTTTCAACCCTTTGCCTCCTTTACACGTCGACCCGTTCTATCTACACGAGAAGTATTTCACCATGGCCGATCGTTTGTCGCAGGTCGCCGGTCATCTTTCGAACACGTATTCCCGTGGACTGCTTAACGGAGAGGTAGCTATCATCACTGGTGCGTCACGTCGCTGCTAGCCGTGAACGGCGTACAAAGGTTCTGACGGTTCGATATAAGGCGGTGCTCAGGTAACATCTCTCGAGATTTCAGTGGTGCGCGAGTAATTTACGGGCGGCCCCCTATGACAGGGTATCGGACGGAGTTGTGCCCTCCTCTTCGCAAAGGAGGGCGCAAAAGTTGTCGTCACCGAGTACGTTTCATTCTGCAGTCCCGGGTCGATCATATTCTCATTCACCTTTCTCGGCACCTAGTCTCGACGAGAAGAAGGCCCAACTAGTCGTCGACGAGATCAAGCTCGCAGGCGGGGACGCGCTCGCGGTCGGCGGGGACGTCAGCGCAGACGACTTCCCCACAAAGGCCCTCGAGGCCACCATCAAGTGCGTGCACTGTGAATCAGCGCACTGACTGCGTACTTCGACTGATAACGCGCCCAGGAAATTCGGGAAGCTCAATCACATCGTGAACAACGCGGGCTTCACGTACGACCGCATGCTGCATACCACGCCGGACGACGCTTGGGACATCATCATGAAGGTGCACGTACGCGCGCCGTTCCGGCTGGTCCGCGCGGCCGCGCCGTACATGAGGATCAAGGCTAGTAGTAGTAGCCTCCTGACGCGCCGTAATTCGCGCATCTTGCTCATACGTAAACTACACAGGGCAACACCGAGAACCGGTCCATCATCAACGTCTCATCGACGACTGGCCTCCACGGCAACGTCGGGCAGGCGAACTATGCGGCTGCTAAATCGGCCGTCATAGGCCTTACCAAAACCATCTGCAAAGAGTGGGGCATGTTCGGCGTGCGGGCAAACACCGTCGCCTTTGGCTACATCCAGACACGGTACGTCCGAGTCAATGCTTTTCTTCCTGAATGCGCCTAGTCTTACAGCATGTCGGCAGGCTTACTGCGGCCAAGGAGGCGGGCGCGTCCATCGAAATCGATGGCAAGAAGGTCGCCTTGGGCATTCCAGGCGGTAAGTCGGCCGCAACTGGAGGTGGATCAGGAGCTAGCGCACCCGGTATTCCGCTGGGCCGTGGCGCGACACCTGACGAAGCTGCGGCGGCAGTACTCTTGTAAGCTTTCAGCCCACTGTCAGTTCGCGCCGTGGTTTGGTACTGACAATCATGCATCATGCCGCGCAGCTTGGCATCACCCCTTGCATCATATGTCTCTGGCCACACGCTCGAGGTCACAGGCGGTTCAGGGATCTAGGAAACTCTCGGACCAACTTCTTGTATCAAGTATCCTACATGAGTATGGAATTTGGATCACATTAAAGTCTTTGCAGACGAACTCTGAGTCCTGACGGAGTCAGCGTATATTGACCGGAATGCAACACCCTTGCCTACAAACATCGTCCATCGCAGCGCCCTTTCAATCATTATGACGGCTGCGGTCATGCTCTCAGTATCATATACGAGGAAAAGGAATCTCGTAAATAGCCGCGAGTACGGGCCACAACTGACGAGTTAGAACAGGATGGCCGCCATTGATGAGTACAAACACCCGCGACATGCTTGCGCAGTTTGCATCTGGAACACTGCCGCTTGCCTTGGAAGAATACTCAATACGCGGGCCTCACTACTCTGTACCTCAAGCTTGTCTCGTTCGGACCCGGTGCACCGGACGACGTTGCCGATCTTACTACGCTACTCTGCGCCTCCCCTGCGCTGCGGAGTCTCACCCTAATGATCGACGAAATCGACGACCCATATTCCGTGAAGAGTCCAATAAATATACCCACCAGGAACCCCGTCGTCTTGTCGCAGCTCCAAACGTTGGAATTGACCCTGCCACTGCCACATGTGTTCGACGTGTTAGGCGGAATCAAACTATTGGAGGTCCCAGAAAAGCTGCTGCTCGTGACTCCCCTTGAGTCATCCCTAACAATGGCGCAACAATTCCCAGTCTCGGAGGTAGTGGGCACCGGTCGTTTACCTGCGCTGCTCTTTGACAATATCAGGGGGCTCACCTGGGACATAGAAGACCAGCTGGATTCGACGTCAACTCTGTGTTTGCGGGGCTACGGTACTACAACGGCCGGGAAAGCATCTACTTTGGACATGCGTGTTACGCTTGCGAACTCCAGCTTCGACGCGTTGATTTCCGCAATGCAGCGCGTCAGTCCCATGGCCAATCTTCACTCGCTCGATGTCCAAGTAGAAATGCCTTGTCGTAAACCTCCCAGTGAACTAAAGCGCTCCGAGGGACCCCTTGGATCTATATTCTCGTTGCTGGCCCATACGCCCACCGTTACCACGCTTGGTCTCCGACATCCACAGGCAATGTCTGGATTACTTGGCGATTCGCCCAATCTCGTCTCCCTGGAGCAATGTACTCGCCTCACCGAGTTGACCATCGACACGTCCGACGCTCACTATTCACAACCCCCGAGCGCATTTCACGAATTAGCCGCATCTTGCGCCCTTCTTCCCTCCTTGCACTCGCTCCTCCTCATCAGCGCGGGATTCGGCAGCAAGGACTACGATGACTTTCACGCGTTGATGCAGCGACTTTGCGACCTAGGATTCAAAAATAGCCTCTCGTCCCTCGGATATGACCCTGGACTCGGACCATGGCACATAATCATCGAAGACGGTCGCGCGGTTATGGGCCAGCACCAGTCCCACTCGGATTTGTAAACGTCGGACGCCTGTACATTGAACAGGGTGGCTCGCGCTTCGGTATAGCGATCCACCTGTAGAGGTTCTCATGAACAACATTGACTCGTTCGTGCATAGAAGTCCTGTCCAAAGTCGCTTGCGCCGGTACCGTGACCGGCTTCTACCGCGTAGAACTAGATGAAGATGAATGCAAAGGATGGTGCATATACGACCAAATGTAACTTACGGTGGGACAGATAAAACGACAGCTGTAAGCGATTGTTCACGACATCGATACCTTTCCTACTCTGTCACCAGCATACTCCATTCTCGGCACCGCGACCCGACCTCCGAAACCATCAGGTCACCACGTCATCCGAGTTCAGAAACCAGAGCCGCTGTCGCGCAATGAGGCGGACCGTTCAGGGCGGAAAAATTCTGGCAACGACTTGGGCTTCACTGGCGGTTCACAAACCGTATTTCGTCACTCTTGGTACGAGAACGCAACAGTGTGAACGCACCTGCAGCGGGTTCCAAGCCGATCGGCACGAACAGGCCCTTCCACCATTCCTGAGTATCGTGTACAGCAAGATACTCAACGTCTAGCCACGTCTGTACAAGCGGCATTTTCGCTTTCATAATATCATTCGTGAAATGGAGAGAGTGCTTCGTGGAATAGGACGCGACGATGAGCTTCGTGACAGCGACGTGAGCCGAGATGAATTCGTCGAATAGGGCCCAGTTGCCCTTGAGAACGTCGTCGAAAGTGTCCTTGCAGAAACTGCAGAGATCGACGGCGACAATGTTCTCGTGGTAAAAACCTGTTCGCGTTAAGCCTGCCGTCTGGGTTTCTTGAAGAGTTGGCCAGAGTATGCGAGGCGACCACACGCTCCTTGGCAAATCAGCGGTAACGTGTATCTCTATATAAGTCATACACGACTGAGTCCACGCATGAGAGACTTGCAAGGTCAAATTCGTACCTGCATGGCTTGTCGTTCGCTTGGCGTCGACGGTGTAATTTGTTGCTTCAGGCGCGATTGTTGTCTTCAAGCATTGCAGTAAGATGTTTGGGCCGGTGGGAGGTTGATTGTCGAGAGGTGTGAGTGTCATGTCCGACGGCGCGCGGTATACGGAGAGAAGCCAGAGGGAACATTCGTCGAAAGGACACCACATGAGCTCTACCTCTTCCAAGGGATTGGATTTCGGCCTTCGATGGGAGCGGAGATCTGTCACTGGCGGTCCCTCCGGCCATGTCACACTATTGCACCACAGCTTTCGCAGATTCGGCAGCTCATCGAGGAGATGAACAAAATCATCGAAGGATGCAAAGTGGAGCCCATACACCCAGAGCCATCCCAATCCTAGCGAGTGTGCCGGGAGAGTGCGAGGGAGGTTGAAGTGGATTGATCTGATGGTACGAACAGGCAGCTGGTCGAAGAGGAAGAGGCTGACATCATAATGGTTTAGATTGGGCAACTTGGCATGGACAAGTGGAAGGATATGGAGCCAGGGAGCGGATGGTCTGTCCATGCGGTGCCACTCCTCCTTCACCTTCAACTCACGGATGTACTCTGAGAGTCTACATGTCGGCGATTTGAGAAATTTGAGCAGCTTGCGCGCATCCGCCGCGCCCGTGAGCGTCACCGCTCGAAATAGCTCTGCTCGGCATATGTCCGCCCAGTACCTGCATACCAGGGCGACCTGTCCCAGTTGTTTCTGGGTCAACCGGGCGAAATTCGTGTCGTCGTCGCTCTTGAATCGCTTTAACTTAGCATGCCACAGTATGCGTCCGAATACCTCAGGAGGGATATTCGCTCCGAGGGCGTCGATGCTATCGCTGCGGCCATCATCGTCGCGGCCATCGTCGTCACGACCATCGTAGTGTCCAGGATGTTGACCTGTAATTGTATTCATGTCGGAATGAACTTGTAGATGCGATAGATCCATGAGCCAGATCTGGTCAACCTATGGTTCACAGTGAGCAATGAGATCTCAAGACAATCGTAGAACTTCAAGAAGGCATGCTCACCTCTGACTCTTCGGCCGCCTTTTCCTGTCGTTTGTGGTTTTCTCGCGATACGATCTGATCTTGCAACACATATTTAAACACCGAACGTATCGTCGCCCGGCGCTCCAGACAGCTCACCTGCCTCTTTTCAGGGTCGCGGTGGCCCCCGACAGTGTAGAGAATGGTTGATCTGCGTCGGTCTGTCGATCCCTCACTCACTGATCATGCTGCCCTGAGTGCCCTATATCCCTCGACCAACGTGCTCGCAAAGCTGCGACGCCAGATGGCTACGACGAGGTAGCAGGAATGTTCTAAACGGTACCGGGTCGCGCACTCAAGACAAGTGTGAACGGTGTCGAGGTGAGAGTTGAGCGCTGGGAAAATGGCTAGGATCGCTATATTGATGTCTGCGCACCTGACTGTTTACACGAGGCGTGAAACCTTCTTGAAGTCTAAGCGCACGGATATTCATGAATTCGTGAGCTCAGGCAATACATTGAAGGGTAATCCGTCCCACCCTGTAGTTATCTGCTGGGAACTGTATCATTGTAACATGAACCGACCTCGGCAGGTGACAGTGTGATGAAACCGATGACAAATAATCACGATCTGGGGTTTTTAAAAATGCGGCCTATGTGGCAGTAAATGGTGGAGAAGCGTCACACGGAAGGAGGGGGGCAGCTGATGGGTGGCGCACCGGTATCCTTAACGCAATGCCGCGACTTTGAATTTAGTGCAGCGTCCGCAATGTCCAGTTTGCCATCACCCAACCTGTCCTTCCCGCGGTCCAGACAGGGCCAAGCGATAGCGACCAAAGACGACGACGAGATCTGAAAATTCAGCAGTGAGCATATACGAACGATTTGCAATGTGCTCGTCTCACAAAGTTGACCGGGACCAATGACATGCATCGACACGTCCGGCGCCTCACTGCCCCCGAGCGCACTTCATGAATTTGCCGCATCCTGAGCCCTTCTTCGCTCTTTACACTCGCTCCGCATCACAAAGGCGCCATTCGGCGATGAAGATGACGACGCTTTGGACGCGGTAATGCAGCGAATCTGTGACCTGGGATTCAAAACTAGTCTCTCGTCCATCAGTTATTATAAACAACGCTGGCACATAGGTGTCGACGACGGTCGCGCGATGAGCCAGTACCGGTCCCACTCAGATCTGTAAACGTCGGGCATCTGTATATTGAAC
>ALYI01004067.1:0-42162 GCA_001969225.1 Ceriporiopsis andreanae CBS 279.92 | reverse complement strand
CAGCCATACATTCGCGTGGTATGAGACGTGATACCCCTCTGTGAGGGATAGGATGCTTTCGGATGTCGCAAGAACCTAATTCGCCCATGGTGAGTAACGGTCATGGATTAGAGTATGCAGCATGCTGACCCAAACGTCTATGGACGTTATAGAGTCCGGTTTCCTCAAGCAAAGGCGAAGCTCTCCTGTGATTCGTGCTTCGAAACGTCATCACAAATCATTTTTAAAGGTGTCATCATAGCCCACACTCACCCTCATTGAAGTATCGCGGCTTTCCTGCACCCTCAGGCGCGTAGCTGTAAAGCACAGCGCACAAGTATGGCTCCTTACCGCCTCGACCGTCCTGCCTGTGGCGGACGTGTGCATGTGCCGTCGCAAACGGCCTGTTCGCCGCGTCTGTCTCCTCCGTCCCAGGGATCTCGGGCGCCGGAGGCGGGTTCTTGGTATACCACTTGGGTGCGCCAAGGCGCGAGCTCTCTGGGCGACGTCGCTTGGGTATTCGGCGCCCACCAATCAACGTCGACACGAAACTTGTCACGCTCTCCGCTATCGAACGGACGGACTGCACTGTAACGCCCCCGGACGATGTCACTGACGCCCCGTCGCTCGCGATGGACTTCGCTTTGAGCACAGCGAGCAGTCCCTGCTTGGACTTGTCCGAGAGCCCGGGGACAAATTCTGCATCGCTGGTCGCGGTGTTCTTGCGGAGAACGTTGCGGAGAAGGGACATTGGGGTGTCGAGGTACGTTGTCTAGTCAGCAAAGGCTATATATGCACTCACACAGCTCAGGAGTAACCCAGCATCGAGTCATTGCTTTCATAGCACGAAACATAGCATACAGCTCACGATAAAGGGGGAAAACGCGCGCTCAAGGTCGTCCTCACGCGGACGCGCAAGGCACCATGAGGTATGATCAAGCGTCCATGTGCTCGAGGGAGGCTAAGTGGCCAAGAAAGAGCGGTATGAGAGTCGTACACGCACAAACACACCCATATCCTCAGTCGGCTTTACCAAGCGGCGAACACTTACCTTGTCGATGCTGTGCGACCCAGACCATTGGCCTTGCCCATGCATGTGCACGACGCCACTATCAATAGTCTCCGATCTGCTTACACAATGAGCCCCGACTCGATCAAGGTGTGTTTGTCCACGCGTCGACTCCACAAAGCCATGTTTACCACCGCACCTTGTGGACGTGAATCTGACGCCAAGCTCAATGTGTGGCCAACATCTCCGAAAGTTGCATCGGGTATATTGAAGGCGGCATACGCGGGGTCCGTGCGAGGAACCTTGAGCAGCTGACAGATGAGCTATGAACCAGGTGGCGGAACCCCAGGATAGGTCTCGAGCTTGGCAAACAAGACGCAATGTGTAAGTCTGTATCTACCTAAGATTGTTACGCGACTCACGGTCCCATACAACAAGTCAGGTACCGCCGTAACGTGGTCCTACCGCGAGCGGTCTAACCTTACGTGTAGGGCCACCTTTCACAATCTCCGCGATCACAGCATCCTCAGATACCGGTATCGCCTCCCCCGTCATTGGCAGTTTCGAGAAGGCTGAACGGTCAATGTTCGAGGCAGGCTCTGTCGCGCCGGGAGCATCTTTCTCCGCGTTGCTCGCATCGTTGGGTTTACTGAGGACGATCCATATCGGCGTCTCCGCGTAGATGCTGGCCGCTGCGGGAGATATATGCGAGTATTCTGGATGGGTGAGCGTGACGTGCAGCATGTACTGTTTCTGTTCAACATCCCTCCCAGTGAACAAGTAAAGAAGCTCACCTCACGCCTACATCAAGTGGTCAATATCATGAGGGGACACCAGCGACGATATACGATAAATACTCACCCCATCCATTTGTACCTGAAGCTCGGCAAGAGACCAGAAGGGATCAGTACATCCCCGTCTATCCTGACAGTTCCTTCAAGATGTTCCTCTTCGGGGCTTAATACCTCGTTGTCCGAATCGGGTGACGGGGAACGCGGACTCTGAGGCTCGCTTTCGGCGGTCTCGCCGGTTTCTTCCTCAGTCTCGTCTGGCGCAGTGACGACATCCTGGAGGCGTGATCGAAGCGCAACCTTCTCCTTCACCGGTTTCTCCACTACCTTCACCTCCATCTTCTCGCCTTTCCGTGATTTCGCCTTCGCCGCCGACGGTGCTTCCCTCAGCGCCGGCATCTCATCATCGTCAGGAGGCCCGTCGTCGGTGCGCCATACGCGGCCCTGCGCGAGTCGTTTCGTGAGGCGATTTCGTCGCGACCCGGACCGTGGATGGATCGCGTCGGTCCCGAAGACGTCAACAGAAGCGAATGTCGCGTCGATATCGCCGTCTGGTCCTGTGAGCGCCTCCAGCGCGGGGATAGATTTCGACCAGAGAAGAACACTGTAATGCAGCGTCTGGCCCGCGGTATGGACTTCTGGCGACTGGACTCCAAGCTACGAAGAAAGCGCGTAAACATATTGAATAGAGAGATCAAGGACTTGGGGTTTTTCGCGAGCTGGAGAAACAACATACCAGTCCTTCAATCTCCACTACCTCACCCTGGAATCGCCCACGTCCGCCGAATGGCGTGATCGTCCATCCGCCGACCTCCTCCCGACTATACGGCCAATCTTCTCTGTCCGGGAAAAACGGAAACATTGTGCGCTCGCACACTATAGGCCGTCGCAGCGGATAGTACTGGAAAGGGAGATCCCACCTTGATCGCAAACGCGCCGTCAAAATCTACGAAGATCAGCCGAAACTTGGCTTACTCGTCATCCATGGACATGCCGCCGTCTCGTCGCACGTCAACACCCACATAATACTTAATCTGTCCAGAGAAGCTGCCAACAGAAACGCACGTGAAAGAAGCTTCAAGACTCGTCAGCACATTATCTGCCGCCTGGCTCAGACGGGAAAACCTACGAGGTAGCGGGACACGAGCGACCACCTGCACAGGTACACTTCAGCTGGGTAGCGACAGAACTGCAACAAATTCTCTTACGGTAGAGTCTGGCCGACCGACCTTGACGTCCCTCGGTAAAGCCTCAAATTCGAAAGGCTGACCCAACTGCTTCAGAGACAGCGCCACAACGTCTAACAGATCACTCACAAATACGTAGGTCTTGCCAACATCTAGTGTATCCGTGGACTCTTCCCGGATGGCTAAAGATGACCGCTTACGCTGCCACAGGTTTGCGTGGTATGTGACATGATAACCGTCCAAAACAGCGAAGTTACTCTCCGCTGTAGCTAAAACCTGAATCACGTAATGTAAGCTGTTACTGCTAATTGCAATGATAGTGCGCTTACCCATACGTCAATGGACGATATAGAGTCCGGGGTGTGCAGTCGAAGGCGTAACTCTCCTGTTATCTGTGCTGCAAGGACAATATGTCAATGTCACGTCGCTTCATCCTCGGAGAACTGTCAGCATGGCGTCACTCACTCTCGTCGAAGTACCGCGCTCTACCCGCGCCCTCGGGCGCAAAGCTGTACAGCACGGCACACAAGTACGGCTCGTCACCGCCCTTCCCGTCGCGCCTGCGACGCAGTTGCGCGTTAGCAGCCGCGAACGTCCTGCGCGCAGTATCTGCGGTCTCCGTCCCAGGCATCTCCGGAGCCGCAGGCGGGTTTTTGTCGTACCACTTTGGCGTACCGAGGTGTGAGATGTCCGGCCTGCGACGCTTGGGCACGCGCTTCCCGCCCAAGAACGCGGACGCGAAGCTCGTTACACTTTCCGCGATGGAGCGTACTGAGTGCACAGTGATACCGCCGGACGACTTCATCGACGCGCCGTCATTCGCGCCTGACTTCCTTTGCAGGACAGCAAGTAGTCCCTGCTTAGACTTGTCGGAGAGCCCTGGGACTGGCTCGGCATCGCTCTTCGCAGTGTTCTTCCGAAGGACGTTGCGGAGCAGAGACATTGGCCGAATGTCGAGAGTTAAACCGACTCGAGAGTGTTATAAGTATTGCCTGGAAGTGCGCAGCAGTGATTGACCGTGTCCCCGTATTCATGGACATAGCGCCCAAGGCGCAATGAAGACCGCAGGATCCCTTGATAAGAACCAAACGCGCACGATAGACAGCATTTTTTCTATTCGGGCGCTCTCCAAACCACAAGGCACGATCAAAACAGCCATGTGCATGCGGGAGACTGGCCGGTCAGGAGAGGGCAGTATAGGATATGTTCCCGCACATGTTCCTGCTGCGTAGCACTTACTGACACCAAGACGACTGCGGACGCGTTACGTTCGCGGGCCTGCGTGACTCCTTATGCAGTTCTTTGGTCTTGCGTGGTAAAGTAATGCCATCTTGTTGATCACTGCGCTAATCAAATCCTCCAAGGTAGACATAAATTTTGCAAGATAGAAAAGGGTCCGGAAGTGGCCTCGAACCACTTGGAGCAACTCGCTCAACGGAATCGGAGCTTCCTAAGTTGATATCCTCGTACGAAATTGCTTTTCCTTCGTACGCCACTCATGACGCAAGAACAAATTGGTGCAACATATATATATTCCATCTCATTGGAAAGCCTTGAAGTAACGACCAATACCTCAGACCAACTTCTAGTCTTGACCATTACAGTTGCTAGGATGAGTCGATCCCGCAACAACGAACTTACTGAAGGCCGCCCTGTATCTGGTACGGACGAGCAGAATGCTTTCAACAAGTTGTTCCGGAAAATGGGTCGATCGCCGGTCACGGAGAAGAACATAAACAACGAATATTTGCGCCATCCGCCGCCGCATGTGCGTGCCCCCCTTTCCCTGCACGACATCGGCAACTTTCCTATAGAATGAGCCCATCAATCCTACAGCTAGCGGCAAGACGTCGGGGAAGAAGGAGGGAGTTTACAAAGAGATGAACACCGAGGACGCAGCTCGAATACTGGGTGAAGGCAAGTACACGAAGGAGGCGGTGTTAGGCGAAATAGCGAACGAAGATGCCATACTGTGAATCCTTGAGAAGATAGTAGGGCAAAAGTCATTATACCGCTGAACTTTTGATTACACGCCGTCATCTGCTCTCACTAATTTTGAGTGTGCGGTGAAGGCGATCGCGAGCTGCTTGAAAGGGATTGTGGCGCACTCGTCAATATGATTGGCTCGGCAATCTCCGATACCTAAGCGCCATCGCGTGTCGAGCGCGTCAGCGCCGACAACTTGAACTTGTTCCCATTTCACTTCGCGTACCACTGCCTCCTGTACGCGCTTTGTTGCGCAGGATTGTACCAAACTCAGGTTTTACCTTCGTATCATTAACCTCGCTATGTCTGTCCCGCTATATTCCCTTGATCCAAGGGGTAAACCCACCCCATACGACGCAATCTACAAACCTATTCGTCGTGGGTACACTCGTGTCGTAAGTCGTCAATGCTGTCTCGTTCGCCACCTCGTAGCTGACCACCGGTATTGGCAGGAATTGCGAAAGATTGCAATGACGCCCTCGTTCAAGACCCTTCCGTGGGACTTCGTGCCACTGAAGGGTCGTCACTGGTATCCGCCTCTGTTCCAATATGGCTGGCGAATCGATCACGCGACCGTCTGCGCCTGGGCAAAGGAGAACGGGCCTCCGGAGCGATGGGCACCACTTCCGCCCTTCGACGATATAGAACGTGAACCGCCATCGTATGACCCCGAGGTCGCGGACCCTGAGGACCCCGACCAATATGTACCCTACCGGAGCCTCATTGAAGATGTCCATTGGATCCTGTTACACATGGCCTTCGAGTGCGGCGTTGACCGCCAACCCGAGGATGTCATCGTGGACACAGTGATGGGAGATGGCGAGTGGTTCACGATGTTCAGGCTTTTCGACAACTATCACCTTAAGGACGCCCCTCCGCATCACAAGATTCACGAGATAATGAAACTCTGGGGCCGGGGCGATGAACCTAGATGGTATGCTGATGCTGAGCGTGGGAAGTTTGTGTGGTGTTACAGCTCAGAGCCAGCGTAGTACGTTCACTATCTCCTTTCTTGGGGGTACATACAGTTTTCCGATTACTAAACCATATCTGTAACCCGAAATTCTGACGATGGAGCGAGAAAGATGTCCGCTGCTTTCAGAATTCTGTGTGGGCTGTCGGCAATCGGTGTCGCGTTACGACGAGATACGCGACGGTGGTCTCGCTCCTCACACAAGTCAAACTCATCATCGGACTGGCTATTGACAGCTTTGAAGAACACCTCTTCCCCTACAACATACGACGGTCTGATGTCGTTGAACGCGAGGGATAGGGCGACGTGTAGGAGGCGCGTAGCTGCAACCGCCTACCCTTACACTACGATGTTTTTAGATCGTAGATTTTGCCTCATCGGAATGTCCCGAGGCTCAGAAATCTGGGTTGTGAATATAGTCTGATGCACATCATTGTCTACTCTTTTCTGCTCAAGATAGCCTTGGAGGAGTGCAGTGAAGGCGATTGCGAGATGCCCTCGTCAACGATATGATTGGCTCGGACATGTCCGAGATATAACCCCCGCGTCTCGAGCGCGTCAGTAGCGCGTCAGTGCCCGGCGACAACTTGAACTCTCATTTCACTTCACGTATCACTGCCTCCTGTACGCGCTTTGTTGCACAGGATAGTACAAGATTCAGGCGTATTGTCACCCTCGCTATGTCTGTCTCGCTATATTCCCTTGATCCAAGGGGTAAACCCACCCCATACGACGCGGTCTTCAAACCCGTTCGTCGTGGGTACACCCGTGACGTAAGTCGTAGTCGTAAATGCTGTCTCGTTCGCCACCTAGTAGCTGACTACCGGTTTTGACAGGAACGGCGAAAGATTGCAATGGCGCCCTCATTCAAGACCCTTCCGTGGGACTTCGTGCCACTGAAGGGTCGTCATTGGTATCCGCCTCTGTTCCACTATGGCTGGCGAATCTCGGACCACGTGGCCATTTGCGCCTGGGCGGAGGAGCACGGGCCTCCGGAACGATGGGCACCAGTCCCACTTCCGGCCCTGGATGGCAGGGAACTTGAATTACCAACGTACGACCCCGAGGTCGCGGACCCTGAGGATCCCGACCAAGTGGTACCCTACCGGAGCCGCGTCCAGGAAGTCCACAACATCCTATTACGCGTAGCCCGTGAGTGCGGCGTTGACCTCCATCCCGAGGATATCGTCGTGGACACAGTGATGGGAGATGGCGAGGTGTTCACGATCTTCACCCTTTTTGACAACTATTCCCTTAAGGAAGCCCCCCCGCATCACAAGATTCGAGAGATAATGAAACTCTGGGGCAGGGACGATGAACCTCGGTGGTATGCAGATGGTGATCGTGAGAAGTTTGTATGGCGTTACAGAGCAGAGCCAGTGTAGTGCGTTCGCTATCTCCATTCTTGGAGTACTAGCTGATTCCGTTGGTCCAGATTGACCTGCATATATTCATCTACAAAAGCCACACCTGGCGCGTGTACAAATATCTGTACAGCTTGCCGCCTAGTCAGTCTCATTTGCGTCCCGCATCTTCCCATGTTCAGCCGTGTTCACATCTGTAAATGAGCTCGCTCCAATACCCAAGCATTGTCGTAACAAAACGCAGATACTTGCATACGATCACTTGAATCAAAAGATGCGCTCTGCCATGGGGCCACCTCACGAACGCGGGGAATGCTTGATGAGGTGAGAATCTTTGTGATCCCAAGACGCTCTAAGATTGCTGTCGGCAATGACGGCCAGTCGCATAGCGCAGTGTGCCCTTGGACGGAAGTGTTGTGGAGATAACACTGATTACTGTCTTACAGTGGTTCGAGCGGCACGGGCTCTCGATTGGTTGTCACTGGCCTCCACCGGTTGCGCGTCTATCCCAGGTGGAGAGCTTCGAGGCATACTTATACCGCAAAGTGCGTGCTTATCCGACTTCTATGCGCTTGCCTGCATCACTAGTAGACATTCCTCACGAGCACGAGGCCGTCAGACTAGGCCCAGTGCATCCCGAAGGCCCTCGAGCACTAGGCTACCGATCCGCCAGATGGATACCAGACAGACGCTTGTCAACAGCGAAAAGCTGGACGTCGGGCGCGTTGTTCGGCATTCCCGCTCAAACCGGTTTTGGCTGGAGGTGCCAAAGACGCGTCGACCCGCATTGGGGATCCGGCGGACGGATGCCGCCCCGCCCGAGCTCTAGAGCCGAGGACATGCGAGGCGGAAGAAGCAGCCCCCGGCGTCCTCACCTGCTGAGCTTGTTGCCACGTCGATAGCATTGCGGTAATCGCGCCTCCGTTGCACACCTGCATCTCACCCGCGAGCAGGTTTGCCATGCCTAGTGCTTCGATCCGGTGGCTGATATGCTGCCTCCAATATGGTTAGAAAATGCCTCCACAGGTGCGATGTTCAGCCCGCGAGGAACAACGGCTTTGTGCCGTCTGGATTCGCCACACCGTCATATCGCATTATACTTGGCCGCGCTGTGTGCCAGAGGCAGTGAAAGTGAGTCAAGTTCTGAACGAGAAGCTCAGCTATGTCTCTGATCCACGCGTGTTGTCTGCTGTCTGTCTCATACAGAACGTTGTTCAGAGGTATAAAGTGTCTATTTTCCCAGCTGATATGAACTTCAGACCTGCCCACAAGTCCCAGTTTTGCCACGGTCGACATGCAATTCACGCTCTCCTTCGCAGCGCTCGCCACAGCCTTGGCTGCGCTCTCCGTTCCCGCCAGCGCTGCTCCCGTCGCTGACCTTGAGGTGCGTACTCGCGCCACTTGCTCTCCATCTGACGGAGCTGATACTGCCTACTCTAGGCCCGTGATGGCGGTCACATCTACGTCTGCACCGACGAGAATTGGGGAGGCAATTGCTACAACTTCTACTTCGATGCGGGCGCATGCAACAATTTCCCGAGCGATTACCAGGATAATATCTCTTCCTTGGGCACCGACGCAGGGTGGACATGCAACGTCTATATGTGCGTCGTCCTCGTCCCATCTCAATGCACGTCGGCTTAAACTAACTATGACTTGTTTGAAATCGCAGAGACTATTATTGCAACGGCGACGAAGGCTCTATCGAGGTCACCAACCCGGGCTATTCCGGCTTGGACTGGGGCAACGACGCTTTCAGCTCGTACAGCTGCTGGCGTTCGTAATGTACTACTGCATTTAGCCTTATCAAGCCGTTATGACCGTCAAGATCTGTACGAGTTGCTCCAGAATATAATGTATCGTCTGTCTGGCATGAGTGTGGCGTGATCTATGTAATCGTGGTATGGCCGATAAAAAGATAACCTCAAGCGGTGTTTTGCTTCTCAAGATGGCCTCGCACATCAGATCGCGCCGCGGTGTTCAGTAGCCTCGTGTTGACGCGGCGTTGTACCAATGATCTCCTCCCGAGTTCGACTCCGTAACCTCCAACTTTGTACAACCAACCTCGCTATGTCTGTGTGTCTCTATTGCCTTGATCCTAAGGATAGGCGAAGACCTACGACCCGTGTTGAACTCGACCCGTCGTCAATTCAGTCGCGTCGTAAACCGTCAGTGTCTCCATTCCATTTCCACAGACTGTGGAAACTGAAGGATTACTATACTGTGGCAGTCGATTTGCGTTCACATCCAGCAATCTGAATTAGGTATACACATCGCGCACACCGGTCACTGGTGGTTAGACCTTTAGGTCGCGATTCAAACGCGTGGGATCAGGTGATCGCGAATAGTAATTTAAATTTCACTGCGCGACGCGACGCAAACAAGCCTGGTTTTGCGACAGCGTTGATCTCACAAGAATTGCCCTGAGGTATTCGCATTCTTAGGACCGGCCCTTAGGCCTTATGGGCGATCTATAATAACAGCGGCTCGCATAGGGGCTCGTCCCCTTTGGACGACGTCCGTGAATCGAGCGGGAAAGCGCAAAACTGTGGCTTAGACACACAAGCACCAAACCAGCACAATGCAGAGGATGCACCAGTGACACATAACGCCCAACCAATTAGGGGCCATAAGTCTGTGCAAGCCCGATTGAAAATCCCTAGATATAGATTGACAGCAATGATGGATAGCAAAAGCGCGGGATAGACAGCGACATGTGAACGAGCAGCTCACATCTACTCGACCATCTCGTCGTCGTGCTCGTCAGCAGCAACAGGCTCCTTCTCTTCTGCTGGGATCTCCTTGCCCTCGATCTGTACGACCTCCCCGTTTGCCGCCGACCAGCGCGCCCGCAGGCCGAGCCTGAACTCGACCACTTTTACGCCGACGAGCTTCAGTAGCTGCGTCTGCTCGGGGGTGAGGACCTTCCCCTTCTCACACACGGTATGTGGCGCGTCAAGCGTGGGCACACCGCGCACCATTTTTGTGTGCAGGCCGAGTTTCCTAAGCTGCGGCTCCTCGTTGTGCGGGAACGGCTCTGGGGGATCTGAGTGCTGCTGCATCACCGGGCCGGCAGGCAGAATGAACGTTTGCGGCGCGCGGTTCCCTGACCGCGCGAAGTCTGGCGGATGGAAGTCGTCGAACCACTCAATGACCTCCTCCGGTGGCGAGTCGGTGAAGAAGATGCCGACTTGGCCTTTTATTTGCTGGAACGCGGTATGTTCAGCTGCGCGACCAGCACAGAGACGAGTATGGGACGCACCTGCGCGAGCTTATGCAACCCCAGTTTGTGTTCCTCCTCTGGCGTCGTGCCCAGAGCCTTCGCCATCACCGCACCCCGTCCAAAGAACATTCGCCCTGAGCTAGGGCGGCATGGATCATCAGTGAACGCGTGGTGGACGGACGGGTCTCAGACATACTCTTTCCATAGTTTTCGCACCGTCTTCAGGTGTGCATTCCGCATGTTCCCCACCTCGAACAGCCAGCAGTATTGCCATTTGTCGGCATTCGCTTGTACCTATCGCGAGTCCGGCTGCTCAGACCCCGAAGCGCGACATGCAGCAGGCGTACGAGCGCGCACCTCGGTCAAGAGAACATTCTTGTGTTCCCTATCCTTCTTGTTTGTCTTTGTCAACGACTCTGTGAAACGGCATCCGTCAGGTGGATGAGAAACCGGTGTGATAGGATTGGCTCGTACCGAGTTTGGATCGCTTGGATCTGGGCATCTTTCGGTGATGCTGGCGGGGGGAAAGTCCAGGAGAGGTGGCGCGGAGCTCTGGGCAGGTATATAGACCTGAGCACGAGAGAAATAAAATACAAATGAAGATGGAGGATGGGTGAAGTTGAGTGAGGGAGTGTGAGGACAAGTGACGGTGTCGGTCTGGTTTACAGGCGCCTATCTAATCTCCCAAATTTTCCGCTCGAGATCTGTTCTGGATCTGTGATACTAACTAGTGATCTTAACCTAGTCTAACCTCGGTCCTCATTTCACTCCCTTATATTTTGCTCTTTCCTCTTCACCCTCATCTTCAACACCCTCCTCACACCCTCACCCGCCTCAGCACACCCTTCACCGTCCCAAATGGCCCCGCACGTATCACCTCTCGTCAACGCCGAAACCCTCCAAGCTCTCGAGGCTACCCTTCTCAACACATCGGGCAAGGTTCCTCTTCACAACAGGTACCGCGCCCTCTTCACTCTCAAGGCTCTCAAGAGCACAGAAGCCATCAACATCATCGCAAAGTGTAAGCAGCTTCTTGCACGACGTGACGCTTTCACGTCTAATCGCAAATTCGCGCTGCACAGGCTTCGACGATGATAACACTCTCCTGAAACACGAGCTGGCCTATGTCCTGGGTCAGATGGACAACCCCGATGCGCTCCCCGTCCTCGAGAAAGTCCTCGATACGCTTGATCAGCACCCCATGGTCCGCCACGAGGTATGCGCTTCACCGTCTCTTTTCGTGATTTTTTCAGTGATTCGACGCAAAGTAGGCTGCGGAGGCCCTTGGCGCACTCGGATACGAGTCTTCGCTCAAGTGCTTGAACAAGTACATCCACGATCCCTCCGTCGTCGTGCGCGAGACCGTTGAGATCGCGATCCCTCGCATCCAATGGGCGCAGACCGAGGAGGGCAAGAAGCACAAGGCGATGTACGCCAACCCGCCAGAATAGTACGCGATCTGCTCTCAAATTCCTGGCTGTATATTGACGCGAGATCCATCGATCAGCATGTTCACCTCGATCGACCCCGCACCCCCGACCACTGAGCTGCTTGCCGGCAAGGGCACAGTAACGGACATGTCCGACGCCGCCGTCGAGAAGTTCAAGAAGCAGCTCCTCGACACGAAGCTCTCGCTCTTCGACCGCTACCGCGCGATGTTCTCGCTCCGCAACATCGGCTCAGACGCCGCCATCGACGCGCTTGCCGAGGGCTTCGCGGACGAGAGCGCTCTGCTCAAGTAGGTTTCTTCTCGCGCGGGGTTAAGGCCAGCCGCTGATCTTGAAAATCAGGCACGAGATCGCGTTCGTGTTCGGCCAGCTGCTGTCGTTGCACTCTGTACCCGTTCTCCTCAAGGTGCTCAACGACACCAACGAGGCCGCCGTTGTCCGTCATGAGGCCGCTGAGGCGCTCGGCGGCATCGCCACTCCCGAGGTCCTCCCCCACCTCCGCACTTGGTACGAGCGCAAGGACTCGCCCGACGTCGTCAAGGACTCGTGCGAAGTTGCCCTGGACATGTACGAGGTCAGTGTTATTTGACTCCTGTCATCCTGCACCGCCACTTACGCGCTACCTCATTGCAGTACGAGAACTCGAACCAGTTCCAGTACGCCGACGGTCTCGGCCAGACCCCCGTCGCTGCATAAACCATGTAAGGGTCGTAAAAGTACAAAACTATCTGTCTGCTGTCGCTGGGGCTCCAGATGAGCGTGGGTGGAGGTTTGTAGCCTGGATGTAAAGTATCTCTTCAGTGTATTTTTCCGCTTCTGTATCGTGAAAATGTGATCTCGCAAGCCACACACTAAATTTCGTGCTCCGTCTCTTGGCACTGCATGTCTCAAACCCAACAATAACAATAATATATATAACGAATCTCGGGGGCGGTATGTAGGGGGCTACTCGGTGTGAAGACGCTCGCTGGGAACAATTCTCAGAAATAATGTTAGGACTACGAGTAGAATCGTGCTGCACACGTCGAGGAGCAAACCTACGGTGCTGCCAACCATTCCAGCCACACCGCTTCTTTCCAGAATATCAAAGATGTAAGCTACCGGAGTGAATGTCGGCGCCCGATCTGCTATCTGAACATCGAACGGTGGACGGATGTCGCCTGCACGAAGCAATAAATTTAAGTGAAAAACATTTAGGAAATATGGGCAACAGAGCAGACCCACCCGAAAGGGATAGTGCTGCACGCAGGCCCGACGTGAAGCCATCCTCGTGGAAGCCGTACTTGAGCCACGCGCCTGCGTAGGAAATGCCGCGCGTATTCTGGATGGTGTGCATCTGGCGCTGCGCTCGAATAGCCTGGCAGGCGCGAGGCAATAATCAGCGAGCTTGTCATATAACTAACAATGCAGGTCTGCGTTGACGTACAGCGGAGTCCAGAACAGGGTGGTCGTACTTGTACCACCCGACCGTCTTTCTGACGTCCGGCTCGACCGGCGGGTTGAGAGTGACGAGCACTGGTCCAAACTCTTCTTCGGGAATATGTTGTAGGTCGTTCATAAAGTCTAGAGAGCGAGTCTGAATTCAGCGGTACAGTGACGCATATTTCACGGTACATACACGTTCTAGCACCAAGTCAAAAAATTGTGGATAACATTCTCGCTCACGGAGCACTCACAAGGCAACCTGATCCACATTCGCTTTGCGCTTTCCGGTGACCTTGTCGACGGCTGAACGCGTCAGATAGTTCCAGCAAGACCAGGCGGCCCTTCTCTTCGGCATCAGCTGTGGGGATGAGCCTCTGATAAGCGGCGCCACAACAGAAATCTCCAGCTAGGGCTGACCTTCACGTCGGAGTGAAGCACCGCCTCGTTCCTATTCCACTGGAACGACTTCAAAAGTCGCTCCTCCGTGGGAGACACGTTCCCTGCGCGTAGCATCTCGAGAGCCGTGTCCGAGTGGCATGCCAAAATGACATGATCGTACGCCTCTACCCGCTGCGTCCCGTCTACGACTGTGACGAGACGCACCTCCACTTTCTTCGGTGTTGTCGGGGAGGACTCCGCAGAGGATCGGGTGGACCAGACACTGCGCACCGGCGTGTCCAGGTGAAGCTGCGACGCCGGCAAGGTGGAGAGGATTTGGTTGACGTATATGCGACTGTGAATATAGCTCAGAGGGGGATTGCAATAGCGGTTTTAACTGCTACGTTACCTTCCGCCACGTAGAGTCAGCCATGATGGCTTGCCTGTGAGCTGAAGCAAATGGTGATTGCTCATAAATTGCACGAGCGTTCGCGCGGGAAAATCCAGAGCGCATTTATCTGGTGGAGTACTCCAGATCGCGGCGGTCATGGGCTGAGTAAATAAATTCAGCAAAATGTCAATAATTTAATTCAACGGTGAATGACTTACTATTAAATAGTTGTCGCGGAACGCATCCGAGTAACCTTCCGTCTTGAGGTACTCGCCAATGGACAGCTCCTTCTCTATACCTTGATTGTGTTTAACAGGACGCCACAATAGCCGACGCGCACAGGCGTTGAAGCGCACGACGTCGTATATCAGCCGCCACATCTCCCTATCGAAAACCCTGGTGGGCTGGCAAAACACCGCGCGCAAGCCGCTGCCTGCCCACTCAAACGCGCCGTTATCACGGGACACGCTGAACGTCATGTCGGTGGGTAGTATGGCTTCGTTGAGCGACGGATAGAGGTTGAGAAAACGCAAGAAGTTGGGGTACGTGCTTGGATTGAACACGATCTGCGGCGGCGGACATTATTAGCGAAGGAGGGAAACGCTCCGCCGAGCACACGACTCACGAAACCACTGAATCGTGAGACGGGCGTTAGTCTCCTCTTGTCTTCGCGCGAATCAGATGGGGATACGCACGTATCTACGTCGACGGACGCGCTGTTCTTCTTGCCAGTTCTCGAGATTGTCACGGTATTTGCGTGCCCACCGGCGCGCGAATCCGCCTCGTACAGATGCACCTCGTGAGAACTGAACTCGTTCAACATCTTGGGATGGATGTTATCGAATTATGCGTTGACTCTGGACAAGTTCGACAAACGGACTCACCCATGTCGCTGCGAGGCCTGAGACGCCAGATCCCACCACGGCGACCTTCATGATAGTCGGGAGAAAGAGAAGAGAACCTGCAAACGTCTGCGGACATGCGAAGGGTGGCATGGACTCGTGATGACAACGCCATCAAGCACAGCTGACGGATATAGGCAGGAGCATTCCTGCATTCCAAGCAGGTCCCATCACCATCCTATCGGCGATGGATTGAGGCACCCTAACGTGTGCAGCACACACCACAGTAATATCGTACACAAGGCTCCAGCATTGTGTGTCACAAGAGTTATGTGTACGATCTGCAGACGCGCTAGTACAGGCTACTTCCTGATAGACGACGTGCGGTGTTGTCAAACTGCCTGGAAAATACTGTGAGACGGACACGTTAATATGAGAAAGAGAACTCACAAAACAAGATCAAATGTGTAACGAGTCAAGCATTCAGAGGAAGATTTGGTCTGTTGTGCATGGTGATGCATCGATGATGATCTAAAACAAGTCCGAGTCTAAGTTGAATTCTGGTGACATTAGCGCCGCGACAGAAGGGAAACAAACGCTCGGCGAGCAAGAATTAGTTGCATGCAAACGATGTTGTGGCGAATGAAAAAATGAATGTAGGCGAAAATGTAGTTGCATACTGGCAAAAAAGTGCTCGGATGATGATATAAATACAAATTTCAATTTTGTAAGCTGCCCTTACATTGGTACACTACTACAGATGATGAAGCAGTAGGGGAAAAACCATCGTGACCACAATTTAGTTGTTGTCGTTGCCGAAGACTCCTCCATCTTTGCCCAGGGTGCTTTCATCGCCAAACAACGGACCACCCCTACCAAGTGTCCCATCTTCGCCAAACAAAACACCCGTATCGCCGAGAATGCCATCCTCACCAATCACCGTGCTGACGACACCGTTGCTATTGCCACTGGCGCTATCACTGCCACTGCCACTGACGCTGTCGCGCCTTAGATTGCACCACGGTGCAAAGCCCTTGCCACTAGCACAAGCCCTCTCTGCGGCATTCGCTGCAAAAAGAAGTTTATATGGCGATGTGAGACGGCAAGAATGAATACTCACTAGGTGTAGGTGCAACACGGCGCACTAGGGTGGCCCGCTTGGAATTGGCATTGCCGAAGATGGGACCATCCTTTCCGGCAACATCCTGGCCACCAAACACGGGTCCCTCATTACCGAGAGTTCCATGAGAGTTGAAAAGAGGACCATCGTCTCCGAGGGTGCCTTTCTCGCCGACCACTGTACCGACTATGCCATTTTGGTTGTCGGCGTTGCGTTTGGCGTTGTCGTTGCCGAAGAGAGGTCCGTCTTTGCCAGTCAAGTCCTGGTCACCGAACACGGGTCCCTCGTTGCCGAGAGTTCCATGTTGGCTGAAGACAGGACCACTATCTCCGAGGACACCATCCTCCCCGAGCAATGTGCCGACAATGCCATTGTTGTTTTCGTTGTCGGGAGCTGTGCTAAATTTGTGAGTAAGAAGCGCGCCGTGTATATGTAATCCTACGTACTAGGGAGTGCGACACTGAAGGTGGCGAGCGCGAGCGCCACGCAGATGAAGGATGCACGGGTGGCGACCATTGTGTGTTGTGAAGTTATAGAGTTTGGGTGGGTGATGTGAAAGTTGAGGTGCGTACACTGTTGTAATGGATTAGAGACGATAGACCGTGCCGCATTATATATGTTTTCTGTCCTCCAATGTCCTCCAATGCACATTGAACTTCGTCGTTCAGCGCGTCAGACCTTGTCCTGGCACGGTATGAGCAGTACAACGGAAACAAAATGGCGGCGAGTAAAGATATGGGTACTAGTGCATCATATCGAAGCGTAGTGGAGACCACCTGCTTCGAAGAGGCGGAAGTGAGCCATAGCGGTCTTCCATAAAAGGGACGCCCGCCGCATATCCCTGCACACTCTCGTGGGCGGTACCGACGGGGTGCTGGGGCTCGTGGGGTAGCCTCCAACGCCTCGATCCATTTCTCCTGGAGTACAGTGTCTTCTCATCGCAGGTTGCGCTTCGTTGTGGACATGAATGACGATAAAGTATCCATGTTGACAATGAAGCCGTCGATCCGACACCCGTGAAGAAAGACTTGGTGAACCCGCGATCTCCTAGCGAGCATTTTGCGTTGTAAAATGATCATGGATATGGAGTGAAACCGGATAGTTCTGGAAACATATGCAGCAGTCGATGGTCGGGAGTAAGGTCGGTTCCCGACGGGCGTCTTCCAGAAAACGTTTGGGCGTCTGTGAAAACACGCGACTTGTGACATGTTGGTCACGGTGACACACGCGTAACTCGCTTTCGACTACCACCTCCTCGCCGTCGTGCACGACGACGGCAGCTGTTTCTTTTACGACTACGACGATTCAGCATGGCTGAGTTTGACTTGCAAGATGAACTGCAAACTCTCCACCAACTGCAGGCCGCCCAAGACCTCTCGGCCTACGACATACCAAATGAACAAGACCTCTCTTCCATGGACAGCCGCACCATCGCAAGTGTGCTCGAGGCAGCAGTCGAAGCCCTCGCAGAATCATCGGATTCAATCACGAACATGCGCGTGTTCGATACATACCGCAGCTTCTTGAAGTATTCCGCGTCTCTTCAGGGGTCCACAGTGACCAAATTACTCGACTCCATCTCCTCGGCTTTTACTGCCGAAGTCGATGCGGCGTTGCGCGACGAGGACGACGATCAACAAGCCTACATATCACACAAGACTGCACTCGAAATGTACGCCTTTCTCTTGCACTGGTTCGTAACCGCTGTGGAAAAGGTCAAGTCGTCCGGCGACGACGAAGACGACGCGCCTCCACCGCCGCGCGCGAAACGGGGCAGGGGCGGAAAGGCGGCAGCGGGGCGAGCGAAGAAGGCCGGCGAGGCGTACTCGTGGACGACCCACATCCCGGCCACGCTCGCGCTGATCACCAAGGTGCTCAAGCTCAAGACGCAGCGGATATGGGTGACGACCGCAGAGCGCGACACCTTCGTCAACTGCCTCACCGCGCCCGCGTACCGCGCGTCGGAGAACGAGCAGTACATGAAGGACTCCGACAACCGGCTGTGGGTGTACAAGGTCGTGTGTCTCGCGGTGAAGCACCACGGGCACGCGCTCACCGCGCAGATCAGCATCATGCAGAATCTGCAGTTCTTCGACCACACGGGCGAGCAGATGGCCGAGCTGTTGTATATCCTGAGCAAGGAGTACGACCACTCGCAGCTGTGCGACGAGGTGCTTCGCGAGCTCGCCGGGCGGACATTCACCGCTGCGGACCCCAAAGGATCTCGGACTTGTGCAAGGTTCATTCAGAAAGTTGCCGAACTCATGCCACGCGCGGTGCTCAAGCAGATTAGTCTCTTGCTCGCTCTGTTAGATGCAGAGGTATGTCTCTCTCAATCTGTATGCACGCATATGCTGATTCTTCGAAGTTCTATCCTGTGCGCGTAGGTCTTGTCGAGGTCATCGGCTACCTCATCGAGCACATCGCAACCTCAGAGGACCTCGCAGACCGAGAAAATGTCCGCAAACAGCTCAACGGGCTGTACGACCTACTCCTCGAACGCACGTTGGACCTCGTCGTTTTCGTGCGGTCCAAAGTCCTCAACGTGCTCGCGCGGCTCTGTTTGCTGCCCCCCAAGTTCCCGAAGCAGCGGCTGGCGATTACGCAGGTCGCGGTGGCATGCCTCGAGGACCAGTCTTCCATGGTCCGCAAGGCGGCGGTCGTCCTTCTCAAACAGCTGATTCTGACGCATCCGTATGGCGTCATGTACGGTGGTCTGCTCCAGCTGAGTGAATGGCAGACACGATACGACGAGACGAAGGAGCAATGGGCGAAAGTCCAGGACGCCGTTGAGAAGGCCGTCGGGGGAGAGCAGCCGGAAGGCGCTGAAGAGGGTGAGGAGGAAGGCCAGGAAGAAGAGGAAGAGGGTGACGAGGAAGCTGAAGAGGGTGACGATACCCAGCGTAAGAAGCGCCGCCGCAAGTCCCAGAAGCGGCGACGCAGCGACGACGATATGCAAGTCGACGGAGAAGACGCCGAAAACGAGGAGGAGGAGGAAGATGACGCAGAAGAGGACGGCGCCGAGCCAGCGGGCGACGAAGACGTCGAGATGGAGGACGGCGAAGAGCGGCCGAAGAAACGCGCCAAGAGGCGGCGGCCACGCAAGTCTGAGCCCAACCTCGAGGCTCTCAACGATGAGAAGGTCGTGCAGGCGCTGCAGGGCGACGAGCTGGCGCAGCTAAAGCTGAAGAAGCGGTACTACTGGGAGGCGCTGAGCTTCATCCAGATGCTCGAGGACGCGATGCCGATGATCGAGGACCTGCTCGCGTCGAAGAGCAAGGCCGAGGTCCTCGAGGCGATGGACTTCTTCCGCATCGTTACTGAGTACGAGTTCGAGGGCGCGGCGGTGAGTAACGGCGATATGTCCCTATGGTTTGGACGGTCTGAGCTGACGTTTTTTGTAGTCCGGTGTCAAGCGGATGCTCCATTTGATTTGGTCGAAGGACGACTCGGCGACGTCGGAGGAGGGCGAGAAGCTCAAGGGCATCCGGCCGCGCCTCCTTGAATGCTACCGCAACCTCTACTTTGATCCTGTGCCGGACTTGAACGCCAAGGAGCAGGTCGAACGCATCACGAAAAATATGATACAGTACGCTGTCTTTCTACTATCTTCTCGTTTGGCGTCGTGTACTTGTACTGATGACTATACGCAGGCTTACTTGGGATGCGACCCTTGCCGAACTGACAAGCCTCGAGGAGATGATGCGCATCATGATGAACGACGACCAAATCCACCCGGACGTGGTTGCCAAACTCTGGCAGGTGTATGGTAAGTCCGTCTCATGCTCTTCGCGCCCACCATCTGGATGCACATTGTAGGCTCGCACCGAGGTCTGTCCAAGAAGCAAAGGCGCGGTGCAGTGATCATCTTGGGTATGCTCGCGCTGGCAAGACGGAGCGTCGTTGCAGACCGCGTGGACGTCCTCGTCAGGATCGGCCTGGGTGATAAAGGTCTGGTAAGTGATGATCATCGAACGAATCCGAACGACGCAGCTTACATCTCTCAAAAGGCGGACCCAGCTCTCGCGAAATATACGTGCATCGCGCTGCAGCGCCTGAACGGCAGTGCCAAGAAGGTCAAGGGCTCGCTGCTGGACAAGAACATCCGCTTAGAGGTCAGCAACCCGCTGTTCGCGAAGCTGCGAGAAGCCATCGAGGCCGACTCCAACTCTAAAGAGTGGTTCGGCATGGCGGAACAGGCGATCAACACTGTGTATGCGTTGGCCGAGCGACCGGACCTGGTCTGCGAGCAGCTCATCAAGAGTTTCACTCAGCGGGGATTTGGCCCTAAGAAGGAGAAGAAGAGCGCGTCGCCGCCACCGCCGCCGAAAGACCCCGACGCCATGGACGAGGATGATGTCGCGGAGGCAGAGGCGGCAGATGTTTCTGGTTCGCAGCAGAACGCAGAGCCGGACAAGGACGTCGGCGATGCGTTCGCGCTCAGCCAGCTGTTGTTCGTCGTGGGGCATGTCGCCATCAAGCAGATCGTCTTCCTGGAACAGGTCGAGCGAGAGTGGAAGCGCCAGAAGCACGATAAGGAGGCAGGTACGTGGACGCGACACTTCGCCGTTGAGTTACATCCGCTGAGATTTGCTTTAGCTGAGAAGGCAGGACGCAATGATGCGCGTGCGAAAGACGGAGAGGAACTCGAACAAGTGGCAGGCAATGCCGAGGACGAGATCGGCGAGCGTGTTGCTGCCATGCGTGAGTCAGAGTTGCTCTTTGGTGACAACTCGCTGCTCGCCGTCTTTGGGCCCATGATCGTGCATATTTGCGGCAGTCCGCCGAAGTTCAAGGTATTGTCTACGCCATGTTGTTCGATCAGTCGCTGATCCAAAATTCTCAGAATAAAACCTTGAGGGCCGCCGCGACACTCGCATTCAGCAAGTTTCTCTGCGTCAGCTCCCAGTTCTGCGACCAGCACCATAGACTGTTGTTCAAGATCCTCGAGACTTCGAGGGACCCTAGCATCCGAAGTAACATTGTCATTGCCTTGGGCGATGTGGCCGTATCGTTCAGCAACATCATCGACGAGAACAGCAACGAGCTATACAAGGGCCTCTCCGATAAGAACCTTGTCGTGAAGAAGAACACGCTCATGGTGTTGACGCACTTGATCTTGAACGGCATGATCAAGGTGAAGGGCCAGCTCGGCGAGATGGCGAAGTGCCTCGAAGACGCGGAGCCACGCATCGCCGACCTCGCGAAATTGTTCTTCTCCGAGCTTGCAGGCAAAGACAATGCTATCTACAACAACTTGCCAGATGGTCGGTCTTCTTTTTGTCCGTCGTCGTGCTGTCTCTGATGGATTGTGTGTCTAGTCATCAGTCACCTGTCGGTTGGCGAGCACGCTGTAGACGAAGAGACGTTCCAGAGTACGATGACGTACATCTTCAAGTTCATCGAGAAGGCAAGGTTCCACGTCCTATCTATACCTCCCATTCTCACATGTTCATATGACAGGAGCGGCAAGCTGAGAACATCGTAGAGAAGCTTTGCCAACGCTTCCGCCTAACAGAGGAGCCTAGACAGTGGCGCGATATCGCGTTTTGCATGTCCTTGCTCCCCTTCAAGTCAGATCGGTCTGTGAAGAAACTCATCGAAGGACTGCCTAATTACAGAGACAAGCTTCATGAGGAGGAGGTGTTCAACCGCTTCCAAGAGATCCTGACGAAGGTTAGTTGCCTCCCCGTCTTCGATATTGCTGGATACTCATCAGCTCATTCAGGCTCGTTCTAACAAGTCTCAAAACAAGCCTGATGCGGAGCTCAACGAGTTCGAGGCGGTGCGTAGTTCACGTGCTAGGCCTCTCACCATACTCATGCTTCGTATGTTCGCATCTGTAGATCCTCGAAGAGCATAAACGACAAGGCCAAGAAGACCAGGACTTCGAGAAAAGGGTGCAGGGCAAGAAAGCTGCAGCGAAGAAGCGGGCAACTCGTCGAAGTGTGTATCTCTCCCGATCGCCGATTGTATCATGAAACTCATCGTTGGTGTTCTTTCCTTGCAGCCGCTCGCAGGAGAGCGACACAGGCGGAGGATTCGGACTGATTTAACTTTGTTTGTTTTATTTCTGTATTCCATGTATTTGTACCAGATATATCGTAAGGACCAGACGTCTCTCGCTGAGCAAACTTACCACGTCCTCTGCCACAATGTCGGAGTCTACAGTGGCGCAAGACGCGCCTTTGGAGAGTGTCCCTATTGGCTGCACCGTCCCTCGAGGTATGGCCGACTAGCTCAGTTGGTTAGAGCGTGGTGCTAATAACGCCAAGGTCGTCGGTTCGACCCCGGCGTTGGCCATATTTTTCTTCCCCGACCCCAGAACCGTCATGCCGCAACGTGGACGACGGACGTCGCGTCACGTCGGAATAGAGTGCCAGCCGACCATTCTTTTGTCTGATGCGCAAAGGAGACTATGTGAAAGCATCCGGATGTCAGATGGTGGAACGTAGTTCATTGAGGGGTTTCAACGTGCAGGATTGACTGCAGGAGAGTTACAAAGGGGTCTTCGTATATAGTGTCTTCGACGAGGCCTGCACAGCATAAGTCAACCTCCTCTTGAGGCGCCATTACGACTGTCGCAGATCCGTAGCTGCGCCGTCCGCCTGATGGTGGCGAGTCTACTGTTCGAATGCGCCAGAGACATTGCTTTGCTATCGTTCGATCCTCCTCGGACGGTACGGAGTTCTGTAGTGCGCACGATAACATATGTTCGATATGACCGAATATATTTCGGTAGATGGACGACTTTTCAGTGGTTTCGGGGTCAACGAGGCTGATGTGGACTGCCAAGAAACAAAGCCTCATGGCTTTCCATAGTCGTGGGCTCTGCTCGCACTCCTTTTGCAGAAAGTCGCAAACATGCTGCAGAGCTTGTGCTGACACGCCTGAACATGATCGTCATCAGAGGCGTACGACATTTGTCAGTCGTGCGCTGTCACTCACCATGACGAGTCTGGTCGGCAATCGTTCTATTGATGTTTCGCAATAGCAACTGTAGAGACACGGTTTGGTGGGAAGCGAGAGCATCCAGCAAGGCTGTCGTTGTCTCCTGCGTGATGAAAAACTTCGTGAATCCGAGCTCGTTGTGGTGGGCGTCGGCGAATAGTCCATCGGCGGACGAGTGCTCCGTAGTAGCAACTACTTGCATACTGACGTACGATCGGAGAGCGTCGCACAGCCAGGCTGACCATTGAGACAGGCCCTGTGTGATCGCCTCGAGCTCCGTCTTGAGTATGGTGCTGATCGTCCAGATGAGATTCTGGTACGTATCCACCGTCATCGCAGACCACCAAGCAGCGTGTGAGGCTAGATATATCCGTTCGTCGCCCAGACTGCAATCCCCGTGACCAGTCTCTGCGCTCAGGACACGCCACGCCACTATACGCTCGATGCATTCGAACGCCGTCTTTCCGTCGAGGTGCACGAGAAATAGAGGCAACCTTTCGGAGACCGCGCGAAACAGAGCGATAGAGCTCGGTTTGTCGAGATGAAAGAATGCGCATCCAAGTAGGCGGCAGGCGAGCGCGAAGTGATCGCGCAGGAGCCACTGGACGATGCGTATGGCGCTCTCGGGAAGGGGAAACCGCCGGCTTGCAGACGTGTGAATCAGAGTGATGACGCTCAGCTCGAGGCACTGTCGTAAACCGGGATTGCTGTTACTTGTGATTGCGAGAGGCTTGTCCAGTGCCCGGTGGAGGATCTGTTCGATGGTATGTACAATCGCCTCGTAAGTCGAGTGCGGAAGATCGGCGAGGTCTGGTGGTAGTTCGAACCTCCTGAATACGAACTCGCGCTGCAGGCGGTTCTCGACGACCTGCCGCAGGAACCTGATCCACTCTATCGCATGAGGGCTGGATAGAGCGCTGTTCACGATGACCTTGCACAGTAGATCGTCGTCGGACAGCGTAGCATCGACCTCCGCCAGGACTTCTCGATCCTTTCCATCCGACATTGCGATATATACCTCTTCCTCGAGTTCCACAGTGTTGCAGAGCTGTAGCGTCCAGGACGGGTCCACCGAGATGGACAACATGGCGCTGGTAGACGCGCCGTTGTTCGTATGTGCCCATGGCCGGAGCCGACGATATAGCTGAGCTGAGCGCCACGCTACATGCTTGAGGGCGTGATGTACACCGGCGCGACTGTAGTGCGTCCACCATCGAAGTGTCCGCATCGGGACCTTGATGAAAGGGTTCTTGTAGGGACAGCGTGCAGAAAACGCAGGTGCGATTGTAGTGAGCGCAAAGAGCAACGCCCACGCCGCGACGATCGGAACACTAGTCTTGCCCAATGTTGGATGGATGGACCACGTATAGATGCACAGTCCGATGAAGAACAGAGCAAGTGAGAGCTGCAGCAACAGCGGGAGGACTGCGGCTATCTCGAACACTTTCCACTTGAGCAGACCTGGGTTGCGAAAGTGGCGTATACGCAGCTGGGCCTGTGGGAAGGTACACTCCAGGGCAAGATACTCCCTCAGCCACTGCTTGACCAGCATGCCAAATGAGGCACTGGTAAGGCTGAATAAGAGGCTCGCGAACCATAGATTGTTCACGGCGATCGTGGCCGTGGAGGCCCTGAAAGGAACGAGTGCTGGCATCGCTGTGGTACGCGACTCGTTGTCCAATCGGGCAATAATGCCTCTGAGTAAGGCGTTGGTCGTGTCTGCTGGATCTTCGCGAAGAAATTGGTACGATTCGACGAGAAACGCGGTCATAACTGCGGAGAACAGGCCGGCCTTATGAGGGCAGTCAGTACCTCACAGGAAGAGGCTCACAATACTCACAAACACAAGTAGAGTATCTATATCTTCCTTGTAGTCCTGTATCTTCGCCTTGTCCACGTCCCTCACAGTCTTTGACAGAGTCGACCAGCCTGAAGCATCCCGAGACTGGCCGTCCTGCACGACAATTGTTGAGTTTGCTTTCTCTAGGCAGTGCAAGATTACACTCACCTCGCGGAGGGCTGACATGGTAGAAGAAGGCAAGCACTCAATCGTCGGCCTCCCTCATCGTCTTCATGATAATCTCGCCTGTCTTACACTGCTTTGCTTGATGGACATCACACCGACGTGATAGAGCGGCCTACTGGCCAGAAAAAATGGCAAGAAAACCTAGAACAGTTCCAGTGTCTTCATGGCGTGAGTGACCGTGAGCGAAACCCGAGATTCTGTGTAATGGGCATGTTGCACATTCGCCAACAATGGCCCAACATCGCGTCGACGTCGCGGTCGCGGTGCATGCAAGCGAGACGCCCGGAGTCTTCATTGGGACGCTGCGCGCTTCATCGCCGAGCCGTCTCTTTTCTCTTGACCGCCACCTTCTGCTGAAGCTTCTCGCGATGGTCAGTCTTGTCGTCCTGGTTCTGCGACGGAAACTAAAGCGTATGATTGATTCTTGAAGATCATTCCCGTCCGGTGCTTCTCGTGCGGCAAGGTCGTAGGAGACAAGTGGAATGCGTACCTCGACCTGCTCGGTAAGGACTACAGCGAAGGGTGCGTCAGTAGCCACTCAGTTGCCAAACCGTGCAATACTGAATGGTCTATTGTACAGCGATGCGCTGACTGAGTTGCAGCTGAAGCGTTACTGTTGCCGCCGTATGGTCCTGACCCATGTCGACCTCATCGAGAAGCTGTTGCAGTACAACCGTGCGTTGACATATTTTAGCTCGAAGAACACTTGTGCTCATGTTGCGAATTCCAGCCAATGAGAGAGGTGGAGACAAGAAACAAGCCACACAATAGACCTGCGCAGCCAAAATGGCGTGGTGTGTAATGCACCGAAGCCAGCTTTCCGGAGACCCATGCCTTCAGAGTCGTCAACTCTGCACATTATATGATGACAAACCCCGCCTCCACGTCGCGCGATTGGTGGTAGCCTTCAAGATGTATCGCGGTCTGCACCATGGCCAACACGGATGCAAGGCAATAAACATGCAGATTAGTCAGTGGCGCGAGTGCAATCCCTTCGGATGCTCTCGACTGTCTGGGGACTTCGGGTCATCATTCGAGTTGTATTTACACGTAGACTGCGACTTATGAATACCTGATTCTTATGGTTCTTCAGGATACGATATGCGGTGGCCCAACCGGTGCCCAGAAATGTGCGATGCGGGACCGAATGTCTGACGGTGCTCATACGCTTAAGTCCTATCAACGACGATCGTGCGTTGTACACGCCTATCGAATCTCTTGGCGGGCTATGTTTGCTAGCATGTAGAATGGCAACACGACGAATTGCATTTGCGTCTGATACACGAATCCACTTGCCACCATAGTCGATCTTTAGCCTCGACGACGCGTGCTTCAGCTCACCGATTGAGACTCGGGTCGATCGCGTTACCCTCACAGCGGAGCGGCGGACATCAAACTGTCATGCCGTAGAGCTATGGTCGAGCCAGACGTACGGGCAAGCCGTGCGACGTGAAACGAGAAACTTGTATTGTCGCTCCAGAGATACAAACACATATAGGGCTACACGTTTGGAACTATTGGCATGATACCCTGCGGCATGAGCATACCCATCTACTCCTGGTCGAAGACGAGGCAGCGAATTTCGATGGACTCGCGGTGCGGTGCCTCCGCAGGGCTTGTGGCATCAAAGAAGGCAGAGTGCGGCGTGAGGCGCGCCCTGTCAACCTCGGAGTCGTAGCACTTGATGAGGGTAACCTCGTCAGGCGTCTGGTTCGAGAGGTAGTACCAGTGGTGGTTCGGGTTGTACTTCACGCTGAAAGTGCCTGTGTGCAAAAGCCGTAAGCATCGGGCTTCCTTCGAAGAATATGTGTTGCTTACCGCCAACTCTGTCTGGGTAGATGAAGCGGACGGGGACGAGGTCGTGCTCGGTGTCGAGCGTGCGCCAGTCGGAGACAGCGAGTGGCTTGTGCGCGACGGGGTGCCCAATGGGGCGCCATACGTTAATGATACGGACGCGTCCCTTGAGAAGGCGGTCGGCGTCCTCGCCGAGGTGACGATGCACGCGAGCGACGCTGGCGTCGAAGGTCTGGTCGATGTGCACGCGTTCCTAATGATGTTGGTCAGCATAGGAACCATCAAGCATCGTGGAGTATACTCACAACAGGACCGCGGAGCAATTGCCCGGGCGTCGGGTTGGTGCCTGGCTTGCGGCTGAAGGGGAATGAGTGAGAGCTCATTGACAAGCGCACAGCGTACTTACCGAATTGTGTGGTCGAAGATGAACACCCTCTTCGCACCCGCCTCCCTCTTCAAGATCTCCTCGACCTCCTTGTAATACACGTCCTCGATCACTTTATCGTCTGTGAAGTCCTTCAAACCGCTCGGAGAGTTCACGAACTGGAACCCCGAGGTATCCAGCGACAAGTTGTACTCCTTCTCCTTGCCGCGTGCGTCACGGACGACGACGGGGTGCGGGTCCTCGCCGAGGTTGTGCTTCTCCTGGCCCTCTGGCGGGTCGTACACGTACTGGAAAGGCGCCTCGGAACCGACAGGCTTGTAGTAATTGAGCGATGTCGGGACGTCGTGCGGAGTGAGCACAGCAGCTGTGGCCATTATCGTCTACTTGTCGTGTGGGGAGGTCGAGGAAGAGTTGTAAGTTGTGAGAGATGCATTCCACCGCCAAACTTGTCCTTATATTCACAGAGCCGTGCTGTATCAGTCAGCCACCGAGCGCGACTGTAGCAGCTCGCAGCGCGAAACATTCGATCACCATATAGCATCATACCGCATTCCTATGAGCAAAGAGGGCACGTGAAAGGGTCGGAACTCTATCTCTGATGGCTGCCCGAGCCCTGGGCATTGTGGCTGCGCGCAGATAACGTACCCGTTCGAATGGCCGATTACCGGTTGGCGGAGACGATGGGGACGGAAAGTCCTAAGGAGGGGCAAGCAGACTGCGAACAGGCTCACACTTGTTTCGATGCTGAGTCAGTCTCATCTGAGTCAGGCGCAGGCCCGCGGGCTTGCCAAGTTCAGGAAAGCTGTGGAGGTACACGCTGCAGTTGCCACATTGTCGAGCATACAACGCCATGGCCGTGACTATGTATGCCTCCATGGGGAAGGTGAGGCCGTCCTGGTCGTAAAGTTCGCCCGGGTCGACCCATAAATTGTACAATGCGCGTAGTAATACGCTGATAAAAGCTTAGAAATAACACTTTGCTCAGTTAGCGTGATACAGACGCGATATGAAGTAGGCCACACCTGAACGCCGTGGCCACATCCTAGCTAGAACCTTGGTCTGTCCACTGATGGGATGTCGTTGTGGCCAAGGACTGCCAGAGACCAAATCCCGACCCGACCGGGGCGCGAGGACGAATCCAAGCAAAATTATGTGTGAAAATGAGAGATGTTACTATATACGGACACATCAGCACCAAAGTTGTATACATTTGTGCCCAAATATCTGACTTCCGGAAGAAAGTATCAGAGCGCTCGCGATTTGCGAAGATGTGCAATTACCCGCGTTCTCGGGTCTCCGTCCTCGACCTCCTGCGCCGACGTCGACCTTTACTAGTTCGTTCATGTTACAAGGATTGTCGGCAAGTTTGCCTCCGTGATCGCCTTCGATAAACGTCGTAGACTCGTTTATGCGGTGTACAAAGGGTGGAAACGATCGTAGTGCCACTACAACGACGGTACGTGTATCCCGCCCAGATTATTACATGCAGATCACCAACCAACCTTCAAAGCACCTTAGGTTCTCTTTGACATGATCCTAAACGAAGGAGTTGTCGCCAGTATACCCCTTCATTCCGTGCCGTTAAATAACGTCGCTTCAGTTGGGAACCTGGTGTAACAGATCGTGAGCACTGAGCAAAACACGTTCACCAGATCAAGCGGTCACTCACGCAGTAACTGCAGTCTCCTGAAGCATCCGGCTTGCAGCAGCACTCTGGCCCGGGCCCGAAGGACAGGTCCCTCACGACGTTCGCCGCCCCGGCCGGCACAAAGCCTCTCTCGACGAACGTGCCCAAGCTTCGTGGGTTCTGGGACACGACGTGGCAACTCGAGGGCGGGCCGTAGTAGCAGCACGAGAGCTCTTGGGCGGCGATGAGCTGGAGACCTGCCGTAAGGGCGACGAGGGAGGCGAGGGTGAACTTCATGATGTTGGCAATGTAGCTGCGGCGCTTTGAACGCAGTGAGTGTCGATGCCTATCCCTCTATGCGCCCTCAAGCAAGCTTTATACAATTCTCTGTAGCGTCAAGCCGGACATGCGAGTGACCTAGATCAATATTTATGACATCCACTGGATGATTGTGTGGTCGTACGCCGTGCCTCGACAAATGCAGTGAGTCGGCATCTGTCGCTGGTATGCAACTGGGCTGATGCATCACACTGTAACACAGCGATGCATACCGGCATATCACGCATGTTGACCGGCCTCCGATAGTTAATTTTATCGACTCCACAGCGCCCCAAGTTGATGGGGCGCGCGGTGAGTGTGTTGTACAGTGCGTTCGTACGCATATTTTGGTGGTACCGCAGCGTCAGCCCCACCCTCATGGTCGCCGATGTACAGATGAGATGCAGATTCGTTGATCATAGGTAATAGTCAAATTATCATACGGCTCGTTTGATGCTAATTCTCCTGAAGCCCCAACCATTTGAACACCGGCGGGCCCACTACTGTCCCGTTTCATTTTACGCTGCACTCGGCGTCGCGATCTACAGCGGACGAGGGTCAGTAAATTATTTCATTTGCGCCCTATAACACCATGATACCAGCAAGGGAACGGCACCTACACAGTAATCACAGGCGTCATCCCCGGTGCCCTGCTTCAGGCAGCAGCAGACGGGTCCGTGGCCCATCGGAATGGTATCCACCACGTTTGCCGCTCCCGCGGGGGCAAAGCCGCCCTTCACGAAGATGCCATTGCTCAGGGGATCCTGCGAGACAATTTCGCACGAGCTGGGACCGCCGAATACGCAGCACTCGAATTCCGCGGAAACGAGTTGCAAACTTGCAGCGAGGGCGACGAAGGAGATTAGAGAGAGCTGCATGCTGATGATGTCGAGGGCGTTTCGCGCTGTGAGTTGATTGTCTGGTTTGTTAACTATTTTTCGATCTTTATAATTTTTGCGTTGCCTCTGGTGTTCTCTAAAAGGTGCATTCTATCCCGGCGTTCAGCGACCCATCGACACGAAGAGTAGCTTAAAGACCGTGGCGCGCTCGAACGGGCACTCGCGTCACCATTTGAGTCGACTGCATTCTTACGGCTCCGTCAACCGCACGGCTCGACCAATGTTTTTCATGACCGCAGGCCTCACATCAAGTGGCATGAGGTAAGTGATGCACTGCAATGATCACGTCCCTGACGCAAATACTGCAGCCGCGCGCATGCAGCAAGCTACTGCCCACTGTGGACGCCGCGTATCATTCTTCATTGAGCAATTATTAAGTTGAACAGTCAATAATGACACGGGTTGGTGCCGACGGTAGCGGGGCCATGCTGCACCTCTGGCGTCAGGTATGGAAATGTGATGGCGCGGGGGGCGCGGACAACAAGCATGTCGCCGCGCAGCACGCGCGAATGGTGAGTAGAACATTGCATATGTGCGGCGTTCCACGGGTGCCGTCCATCGGTCGCAGCGGTGAACATCGGATACGCGCGAGTAGACGGCTTGCTCCTTGTAAGTATGACGGTCGTTGCGGATCAATCAATAATAATTGTGCAACCTAGAGTCGGAACTCCGAGGCCGACTGTATTTGTACTGGACGGTGGTACCGAGGTTGTGCGCGATGTCCGGACAGGTGAGTTCACAGCGGACAAGTAGGGGCATGTCTAGTTTATTCTATGAGCTGATGTCGAATACTCAGATCAGTGCACACTTAACCCGACGCCGGCTGCACTACTAGACCTGCCTTAATCGGACGCGCCACGTTAGGCGCCGTTGTTTCACCCGTCGAAACCGCAATCAGCGCGAACGTTCGTCGTGTACGTGGGCTCATAACCAGATTATCCTCCCGCTGGAAGTCGTCGAACGTGCAATCCGCTCAATTGACGCGATAAAAGTGACCCGCGTGGCGCACGCATCGAAACTTGCCTCACGATGGGCGCACAGAGAGCACACGACTGCGGGACCATTGGGTTAAGGCCATTAAAATGCGAAGGAGGCTCCGCGGCGCTCCCGCCCGCATCGGCGCTGTGCATTGACATTGAATAACGATGGCGAGCTTCCTTCTTTGGCACTCTTTCGGCTGTAACGTTAACGCTATCTACAGGTCCCAGCCCCAATTCAGATGCTGTGCCTACGTTGTGCGTATCAAGCAATGTCTTCGAATTATAGATATGGGAAGTTTGCGTGTCCGAGTGAACGGGGGACTCCCCTGAGCATGCGTCGGCTAGGAGAGTATATCTCCTCGTGGGTGGGGAAAGCATATTATGTCAACCCCGGCCAGGCCAAACTGCACCCAGGCTGCCCCAAGGCTGCCCCATTCACGATCGTTGGGGAACGGCACGGCTGCCAACTTTCTCATGATCAACACAAGCCCGCGCCGTGAGCAGCCGCACATCATAGTACTCAGCGGAAAGAATTACCCTCAGGGCAGACAACTCCCACGGCATACCTATTTGGGCGCGCCACGGGTCCTAATAGACCGTCCACGTTCCTACAACTCCATAGACGACCTGCCGAGAGAGCGTTGGTTTCATGGAATGCGGGCGTACTATAAAGCCTTCGCATTGCGCGCATATCGATACAGCAAGGCTGCACTCTCAAGATGTGGTGCCTCTCTCCTCTCCGCGTGTCCGCGTTGTTGGTGCTGTCTGGTCTGACCACCACGGCCGTGTCCATCTTCCAACCGGGTTTCGATCCGGTCAAGCACTCTGGACCAAACTGCGCGTACTTCGACGCGCCATCACAGTTTGGCATTCCAACGGAAACGCCTGCCGGCTGCGTTGTGGAACAGGCTGCCTATATCATCCGTCATGGCTCGTGCGTCTGATGCTTCTTCTTAGAATGATCGACTACTTACATCTCTTTTATAGGCGCTACCCCGAGCCAGGCTCGTTCGCTGGCTGGCAGAACCTGTTTGCTAAGTTCCAGAATTCGACGTACACGGCTAACGGATCCCTCGCCTTCCTGCCCACCTGGGTTCCGCCTGTGGATGACCCGGCGCACCAGCCGTTGTTTCTCTCCGCTACCGGCGCGAGCGAAGCCTTCCAGCTCGGTGCAACCCTTCGGAAGACCTACCATAATATCACGAAGGGCGGTCAGAATATTACACTATGGTATGTCTCCTGCCTAACCGTACATGTATATCCGGGTTCTCACAGAAGTATACAGGAGTGCTGGACAGCAGCGATGCATCGACACGGCAACTCATCTCATACGTGGTTATCTCGGTCAGGGTGATTACCTCGCGAACCCGGACCTGAACCGCGCGACGATGTTTTTCATGCCCGACTCCGTCAATACTACGGGCGCGGACTCTTTGACCGCCTCCGCGGCATGCCCCGCGTACAACAGCGGCGTCAATTCCACCATCCCTGCTTTGTTCCGCGCTAGCTACCAGAACGCCACCGCCGCGCGTCTGAACCAGTTCCTCGACGGTCTCGTGCTGAACTCGTCCGACATCAGCACAATGCAGGACCTTTGTGGCTACAGCTTCCACATTGACGGGGACCGCCGGTTCTGCAACATCTTCACGGGTAAGCATCATGTAACTTGTGAGGCTTAGATTGGAATTGAACTCTTTGTGCAGAGCAGGAATGGCTCGATTACGAATATGCGAATGATCTGAACTACTACTACGGGTACGCGTTTGGTGCGGTATCAGTTACAAAGTCTGGACTAACGACAACTTGTAGATCTGGGCCAGGAAACCCGATCGCTGGAACGACTGCTTTCCCGTGGCTTCAGGCTATCACGCAGCTCTTCGTGGCTGGGCCGGGTCAGACAGTTGGAAACAGTAGCTTCACCCCTCCTCCTGTTATCTTTGGCGTTACGGTGCGTGTTGCTTTCGATTGAAATATCCATCATATCTGACAATCGCACTTCTTAGCACGACAACGATATTCCACCAGTGATCGCCGCTTTGGGTATCATGAATTCGTCGACGGAGACTGGTGTATACCCTCTATCCCACACCACTCCGGACTCGAGGCGCACATTCCGCTCAGGCTACATGGTGAACTTCCTCGGACATCTGGCGTTGGAACGGCTATCATGCGAAGCACCCCTGAACGCCAGTGTTCAGCACACTGCGAACGTCTTGACCCATACCCCTGGCACAGGTCCCAACGCGCAGAAGTTCATTCGGATCAGGGTCAGTGCCTGTTCGTACTTCGTTTGATGGCTGAGAGCTCACTCTGGTGTTCGTTAGGTCAACAACGCGCCGGTTCCCATCCCTGCGTGCCAAAACGGCCCGGGTAGCACTTGCGCCCTCGCTGACTTTGATGCGTACGTGAACGGCCCGCGCGCCGCCCTCATGGGCGACTTTGTGCAGAAGTGCGGTCTCGCGAACGTGACCGGGTCCCCCGACACGGTCGACTTCTATACCAACCCCTTCAGCAAGGCCGCCAATACCACTATGTTCCTTTTGCCCGTCGATCCCCAGGTTGGGCAGCCCAACCCCTTTGGTAGCTAGGTGCGCACTTGTATTCAGAGCGCGGACGGACGTTCGTCTAGAAGAGATAAATGTATTGTGTATGTACACTACTGAACATGTGCATCAGCGAGGACGTATCGTTCTGGTATATTGCTAGTGGCTACAGAGTCGTGCGAGTCGTCAACATCAGCAGTACGTTGCGAGTGAAGAGCAGGAAAAGGAAATTGTCGTCTATCCGGGGTGGTGTGAGAGAACGTTCAGAGATTACTGTGGTAGGACAGGAAGTGATAAGGAAGATGAACGTGCATCCAAGAATCGAGAACGGGCCCCGTTTAGTGGCCGAAGTCCTTGCCGATTATCGGTGTGCCTTGGTACGCGAACCTGGAGTGTTTCCGGATGGCAGCACCCTTGTAGTAGAAGAGGTATGGGATTGCACAGCACGCCAGCGCGATGAAGGCTAGAAGGGAGCTCGCCCACTGATATCCCAGGCGGTGGTACCTATAACAGGGGTCAGGGTCAGCGCGCCGAACACCTGGGAACGACACTCGCGAGCGCACGCACATTTGTTCTGTAAAAAGCACGACGCCGGCACCCCAGAATGAGCGGAGGCAGGTCTTCGCGGCGAGCGCGGAGGCCGCCTGGTGTTGGTATGTGTCGACCAGGTAGTTGTTCGCGGAGTTGTAGAGGAAGATGAAGCCGAAGCCAACGGGGAAGCCTCCGATGCACGGCCCAAACCAGGTGATACGCGGGTAGGACGTCCAGGCGAAGATGAAGAGGCCGACGGGGATGAGCCAGCAGGAGAACATCATCGGGATGAGGCGCGCCTCGGGCGGGGGCACGCCGCCGTGCTTCACGCAGAGCGACTTGTAGTGCCTGTTGACGAGCGGTGCGAAACCTGCGCTGAGCACCACGCCGAGTGCGAGCGGAATGAACATCAGGCCGGTGATACTCGCGCTGTAGCCCTTGCCCTCCTGGTAAACAATGGGATAGCTGTGTTATATACGTTCGTGTGAGCGGAGAGGTCCCAACGCGTAAGTGTCAGTACTCACGCAACGAAGAACATGTACAGCAGGCCATAGAGGACCGACATGTACACCGTGATGAGAAACACGATGAGCTCCTGGAACAGCAGTTGGAATGGGCGCAGGATATACTCCTTAAGCTCGTCCTTCAGCGGGCGGCGGTCGATCTCTTGTTCAGTTACATAGGTGTTATCGCCGGTCTCCTTGCGCAGCCTGCGTGCGCGCTTGAGCAGTATTGTGGGTGCGTATGTCTCCGGTACTGTGATCGCCATGAGCACGTATACGAAGCCCCCAACGATGAGCTGTATCCAGTACAGCCACCGCCAACCCTTGTGATCTGCGATGAAGCCACCAACGAGGGGACCTGCGAAAACAGTCAGACATCACAAGAATATATGGATAAGCAGAGAACTTACCAACTGCTGGCCCAAGGAACGGTGCGGCACTGAAGACTGCCATGGGCACACCTCTCTCCTCGTTGACCCAGAGATCGGCGAGTGTTCCGCCAACAATTGTCATCGGTGCACTAGGGTACGAAGTAAGTCATAATCTGGAAACTGATTCGTTGATCAGACATACCTGAAGCCTATGCCGTCGATGGCTCGTGCTACAAGGAGAGTCGCGATATTTTGCGCGACAGCACCTGGAATGATGAAGATGATACCCAGAAGAAGGGTCGTGACATATAGTATCCGACGGCCGTACAGCTCGCTTAGTGGCGCAAAAATCATCGGGCCTGCAGTAAAGTAAGCATGCATTCAAAACTGCCACAGACACCAACTACTCACCGATACCGAAGCCCACGACGAAGACGGTGATGGTGAGGAACCCAACTTCTAGCGACACGCCGAACGTCTCTGTGACGCCCTCGATATCTGCAGTGACCACAGACGAACAGAAAGCGACGACAAAGCATACGGAGGCGATCAAGGCGGTGCAGTACCACTTGTACGCCTTGGACCAATTCTTGGGGTTATCGGGGTCGTCGATAGTGAAGGTGACGAGTTTGTATTTTTCTAGGTGGCCATCGACCGCGAGGTGTTGATGTGGGATTGTTCCAGTGGCGGTCTCCCGCCGGTACTCGTCGAGGTTGGCGTCTCGGCTCAGAGAGCGCACGGGGATGAGGAGGTCGTCTTGTGCGCGGTCTTCGTAAACAGGGGCAACGTGCGGATCACTGAATGATAACGAACGAACAAAATCAGCGGAATTGATGACACACGCAAACCTGGACACTGACTTTTGTTGCGAGACCGTGTCTTCTGTCGCTGTCCAGTGCATGGGTACGGTATTAGCGGTCATGAAGATAGGGTAGGGTTGGAGCCCAGGGGCTTTTGTTGGGGAGGAGGAAGGGGATACGCTCAAGCCTAGACGAATCGTGGCGTATATATACGGAGCGCGGACTCCCCGTCGTCGAGCACATGGGCATCGGCCGAGGTGGCAGCGCTGTACGCTTCGCAGGCTTGGCAGTCATGGCTGCTCACTGTAGGCGCGAGTGCTGATAGTGTCAGTGGATGAAAGCGAGATCGGGTGGCGGACGCTTACCCGTAAGGCGGAAAGGGTGTCTGGTCCGAGCCTTTGCAAACTGCGCCCCGACCGACGCTTCTCGCGGCCACGGGCGCTATTTACCATAAAAGGGTGGTTAAGCGCCTGCGTGCACCGCCTCGCGCATATCGACGACCCCTGCTTCTCGCAGATCCTTAGGTAAGCATACGTCGAGCAGGCTGGTCTGGTCGTCGGAGGATCGTTCCCAGCACGATTTTTGCCTTCATACGTTGGTTTTCGGTGGATATAAGGCTCATGCACCCGTCTTCCAGTCCCTGGTACAAGAACATCAATATGAACCGCGATCTAAGGTATAGATTGCCTTTAGGGTGACTGAGCAGTATGACGCTGTCACGAAGGCGTACCTTGGCACGGCTCGCGCGACGTACTCCGTCCCTACCAGAGCCGATCGCATTGCTTATACAAGCACAGTACATTGACGAATCCTGCTCGGTATATTAAGCGGTCGACGGACGACGTCTTTTGCAGCCCCGCAAGTACTTGGGTCAGAAGAACCTTCCGTCAATACCTCCACCCTTTAAGGAAATCGCCACTGTCCACTCACCATCGATTCGGGCACATGGGAACCGAGTCTACTAATCCCTGCTCACTGATGAGCACTCAAATGGAGATGTCGGCGTGTCCCTGAAAGTTTTGAGTCAACCACTAATTCCTGCTCACTGATGCGACACGAATCGCGACCTTCTGCAAGAACGGTTGCGCGTTACCACTAAGTGTTGCTCACTGTTAGGCTTTGTACGGGGATGGCGGCTCGCTTGGTACACATTTTACAAGACTAGACGACATGGAAGATGCCCAAGGATCAATATTCCATGCTAGCATCAGCAGCCAAGTAGATGGTCAGGCTCACTGTTATCAATAGTCAGATCTCTTGTCGATCCAAGCGCCATTCTGCGCGACCGGTGACGAGTCACGACACAGAGCGCAGAGATGACACGGTGTTCGCACAAGCCGTAAGGCGGTGCTCTCGGAATCGGCTGCTAATGTCGAGCCGGCAACCGTCCTGAACACACTGCGCTGCCTTGCGATCGAGAAATCTGGATAGAGAGTTGTCCGATCTCTGCAGCGAAGCTGTAGTGCTTATGAATCAGTACGGCGACTCACAGTAAGCCTGAGGGCTAATATGCGGATGGCGCACCTGAGGGAAGTTAAGCCGTCAGTCTTAAGCACGACCGAAGAAATCAAATTCAAGGCCGACTCCTCAGTGTAATCGATGAGGACTTCTACTAGGGGGCCAGGTCTGGAGGTGGATAAATACGACATCATATCCATCTTCGCTGTACCAGCTGGAAGCGTCCTGGACTCACTCGGGGGTACGCAAGTGTATGATAGCATATCCAGGTCCTTAGTAGAGATGTTCAGGGCATTTAACGATAAACCAGAGAGGGCGACTGAGAGCGAAAGCAGAGTCGTGGAGGTCGTTGGGAAGGCCTTTGTTGACGCGTTCTTTGGTCGAAGGTGCCCTCAGCGGATTTGCCTTGGCGTTTTGGTGGCTTGATGCATGGTGACCCTCATCTGAGTCATCTCTCTCATCTCGACGGTGCTTTCTATGCCCGGCTTCAGCGACATCGTCTGGGTTATACGTCTCCATCATCGCTGCACAAAATTCACGAGAACGCGCTTTGCGAGTGAGCGAGTCTTAGTTGCTGCCTTCAGACGGATCTGAGGTTCTGTCCTACCCCGTCTTGTTCTTTCCATCTATGCCAATTTTCTTTGTCTAGGGATTTCTTAATATCAAGGTGCTTTGATTGTATCCGGGGCATTTTGTTGTTGCAGAGCTAGGATCCTATCACGCGGAACATGGTTCTCTGGCATTGCTGTGTGGCTGCATGTTCTCCGCAACAGCAACTGTCCTTTACGCCACAGAGATCATGATGAACCACGCCTCCACGAGCGTGATTCACATGGTTCACAAGCTGTTGATGTTCGGGCTGTCGGTTATACGCAATATTCGCTAGAAACGAGTGTGCCGAATCGAGGCGTCTGGCGCCCGAGAAAGTGGCCAGCGTGGTTGTAGTCTGCAGACGAGGCGTCTAGGGCGTATATCGTGAACGTACAAGAGGAATCAAGTCAGGTCGATGAAATGGCAAGGCTGATGCGGAAGTAAAGCGGGCAAGTATTTCCCCGAGATGAGGGAAGCACGTTGATGACCCGTCTTCTAGTCGGATTTGAGATAGTGATATCAGCGCGATGTGGCGACAGATCGTCAGGGTACAAAATTTCTAGGGAGAATATTCGCTGGTGGATGCGATGAATCGTCCAGTCCAGGCCTGACATATTTGGCGAATATTACCAAGTTCGAGTGATTTGGCGCTCGGGGTGTGGCCCCTGCATGTGGCGCATACCACTCGCCTTATCGTCCTGTGTATACGACACTTGTAAGTCTATAGCACCGTGATATATGACATGAGGCAAACCATGGAGACCAAAATGGCGCCGATGTCTGCGATCCTCGTGTCGGAGCCGGACAGCACGGACTAGCGTAGAAAGTAAGGACCGCGCCATCAAAATCGAATATCGTGATATGAAGAAGGGCGACCTGCCGCTATGATACAGCCAGAGACCAGGAAGCCGGTTGATCACGGCGATGCGGTGCGCAGGTGCGACTTCAGATATGAGTTGGATCATGGGAACGACCGCGACGACCGCAAGCCTAGCAAAAAGAAGCTAGCGTGCGGAGGATACTACTGTACAGCATGCAGGGCACAGACTCGCCTTGGTTATATTTCTCCGTCATTTCTGCAGAGTGTGTCAGTGGCGCGACGTGCCTTAGCATGCGAACGTCAAGCCGCCACCCTGAAGGAGGGTTCAGCATGCGGGCCATCCAACAAGGTATCGGCACCCCCGCGAGGCCCTCGCAGGTGGCACGCGTAATAAATGACGGTGAATCTGTGAAGGGAAAAGAGGAGGATGCAAGCGGATGCGCCGCGAAAGAGCGTCCGCGCGCAGATCACGGCGCAGAAAAGTCTGAAGGATGGACCGCGGGCGCTTGGCGCGTGGGTCGTCCCAAAGAGGCAGGTACCGTCATTCCAAGCTCGTTCGGTGTCGCGTGAATGCACGGCTTCGACGCCTTCCCCGCTCTTCCCCGTCCTTTATCTTGCAGCACAGCCCATATAGTCTGCAAGGGTCCCCCACGTCCTCCCGCCCCCCTCTCACACGACACCCTCCCGCCTATTCACGACGCCCTCGTCTCCCTTTAACGACAGAACGGCTAGCCTGTGTCTCTAACAGACATGTCCTCACCAGCGGCGGTAACGTATGGAGAGTATCTTGACATGGCAGACGACAAGCTGAGACATCCCGCAGGTATGGTCCCATCTTCATCGGCGTGGTCCTCAATATCCTCCTCTACGGCATCATGATCACACAAACATTTCTGTATTATACTGTGTACAAGAAGTAAGTGGGTGATACGTCAAGGAAGACAAGTTCTTACAGTTGTACGCGCAGGGACAAACTATGGATGAAGTTTTTTGTAAGCCAGATAGTCCGTCAGTGGGTCTTCAGTTCCTTACTGCATTTCAGGTGGCCATACTCTTCATATGCGACACCATGAACACATGTTTCGACATCGCATTCCTGTATGACCCACTGGTTAACCAGTTCGGTGCGTCGTCCCCGAATTTTGTTTCCACCTAGACTCAACGATCAACAGGAAATTTCGACGCACTGACTTACGCCACATGGGGTGAGTTACATCCAATATCAGCATCGAAATGTCTACTTACAGCATCCTGCAGTATTCGCAACTGGTACGTCGGGCACTCGTATCTCGAGAATCATGCTGAACTAGAATCGACGTTAGATCCCGCCATGACGGTACGCATATCCATAATAATCCAAGAAATTGTCGACTGACGAGATTTCCAGGCTATCATCGCTTTCTTTGTCCAGATGTTCTTCGCATGGCGAGTGAAGGTCCTTACCAGCAGCTGGCCCGTGGTCGCCTTCATCGCTGTCTGCTCCATCTGTCAATTGTGTAAGTGCTCTGCGTGCAACGGTATTTGCGCAACTACTAAGGCTGGCATAGGTGGGGGTCTTGGAACAGCGATCGCGGTCGGGATGTGAGCACAATTGATTTCGTCTCCGCGAAACCTGCTGACAGGATCGGCAGCGTCCCGGAGTTCATCCACTTCCAAAGATTCAAGGTGATCGTCATCATCTGGTTGGCGTTCTCTGCCGTCGCGGACACTGCCATCACGCTCGCCCTTGTGTGGCACTTGGTGAGTGCGGCACTATATGCAGATGTATGAATCGCTCACCGAGATCTCTCGCTAGCGGAGACACAAGACTGGCTTCTCATCTACGGATGACATCGTGAATAAGATTATTCGCCGTGAGTAACGGTCAAGGTCTCCTTGACATGGTGCTCACTTGTTCCATTCAGTGACGGTCCAAACTGGCATGATAACTGCTGTGTGCGCGATAATCGACCTCATCGCTTTCCTAGCAACGGTAAGCTTAGTCCCGTCGCTCGACCGCGAGCTAATATACTTACAACCAAATTCGACAGCCGACCGGCCTCCACCTCGTGTTCAACCTCCCGCTCTCCAAGCTATACACCAACTCCCTGATGTCCAGTCTGAATTCGCGGGCGGGCTGGAAGTACGGCACCGGCATAGGGAGGGCGCTGAACGGGGGCGGCAGCGAGTCGACGGGGAGCGACGGCGTGCGGGTGGGGACGAGCTACCATCTTGGCGGCGACAGCAGGGTGAGCATGGTCTTTCGGGTCCCCGGCAGCCGGCGGGGCTCGCTCTAGCTGTCCGTCACATATTGTATACTAAAATGTATTTTATTTTGTGTCGCGTTGCTGTGTCGGCAGCCGGTGCAGCAGGTGTTCATCGACGTGGAGAGCCACGAGATGCGGGACCACAAGGACACGAAGGGGATGCGCAAGTCGAATTTCTCGGTGAACGAGTTTCCGGGGCGGGAGTTTGGGGGGGAGAAGGGGAGGGTGGGTGCGGGTGGGTCGTGCGACATGGCGTGAAGCGTCGTCGGTCTTCTTCTTTTTCCTCCTTTACTCTTTCGCAGTTTTTTTTTCGTTCTTTGGGGTCCTTGTCTCTTGCTTTCGCTGTCCGAGCTGTAGTTCACATACCAGGTTTTTTCTTTCCTTTCGCGATACCCATTAGCCCACGACCCCTGATGCAGTCTGTAGACGTATCTGGTTCATTGCCGTCGTAAAGCACGCTGTTTGATATGTTTTATTCATTCAAATTTTATTCTGTCTCATCAGGACCCATGTAGGTGTGCATCTAAAAATTGGAGGACGTACCGACCGTGAAGGTCTCGTCTGAGAAATGAACACGCGACAAGGCGCCGAGAGCGCGATCCCGACGCGTGTTCAAATCCGGCAATCACCGACGCCGACTTCCGCGCCACGCCTTCGCGTCGAACGTCGATGGCGAGCATAAGATCGCGGAAGACAGCAACTGTATTCGAACGGACCAGCATGCGAAACCAACCATCGGTGTCCTGGCCCTCAGGATTCTCTCTTGCTGTGACCAGGTCCGAAGTCACACCAATACCATGGCTAAGAGCATCAAGCCCTCCAAGTTGATACTGATGCGCGTGTCGAGGGCAGCTGGACGCGTTTAGCCACGAGTGCCACGTCGCAGACTGCGCTCGGATACCTTGTATTGATATTTTGCGAGGATACATTTGAATGCGCGGGAGGGAGCAGGTGCGCTTCACCCTCGCTCTCACGACTGCACACGTACGCTCCTTTATTACATCATAAAAGCTTCATTTATTTTTCGGAAATCCAACACTGACCTACAGTTAAACGTAGAGTCACTCTAGGAGCAACACTCGCCGCCGACGCTTGATGCGCCATCCCATTAGACGCCCGAACGCGTCGCGTCGCCCGACGCGTCAAACGCGTGACTTGTTGGTTTCTTTTAAACAGTTTGAATCGAAACTCAATCACGGGATC
>ALYI01004066.1:0-14735 GCA_001969225.1 Ceriporiopsis andreanae CBS 279.92 | reverse complement strand
TCGTCCGCATGTGCACCGATGGTACACGTTCCTTGCAATGTGTGTTGGCCGCTGATGGAGCGCGGTTGCGCGAGCGGCGTGATGGGAGGACGGGTGTAAGAGGAGTGATGGGAGGAAGGGGGAAAGAAGCACGCTGGTTGCATTTGTCAAAACATGTTCGCGGATTTGGACAAACAATGATCGTACCTAGTCAAAGCGGCTTCTCCGCATGCGCTGTGAAGGCGCACACTCCTCTGTAAGAATGTCAGTCGCTCGAAGACTTGGACGAGCGACGTGACGTGACGACGCGACGGACGCGACGGACGCGCGATACGCACGGAGACGTGTACGCGCCGTCGTGGGCCGGTTGTACCGCATCGTCCATGGCCGTCCGAGGGCCCAGCGAGCGCAGCGCGGCCGACTGTCGAAGTAAGGATTGTGCATTAGAATGTGCCCATTAGACGAGATACCGCTACAATTGTGTTGCGCATAGAGATCGGGAGAAGGACGTACCTGGGCGGCGGCGGCGCGTGGCATAGCAGGCTCAGCGCGCGCATCAGCTGGCATCAGCAGCGCAGCGCGCGCGGCGTGCTTCAATCCGGAACACAGGGCAGACTTAACATGCTGCGACCCCTACGGGTAACGCAGCACCGGTGTTGAGCTTACGTCTTTGTGCAGGTGCTTTGGGTGCAGCGGTCGTCTCAGCCTTCCGTTTCCTCGTTGCGGCTGATTTCGTCGGTGCCTTCGGGGCCGCCTTCTTCGGGGACTTTGGCGGTGCTTTCGCTGTCTTCGCAGCGGCACTTCGGGTGCGCCTGGCCCGGGGCTTCTCGGGTTCAGGCGAATACACTTTGTTTTCAGGTGGACATGGCGGCGTATCGCAGACGACGTTCGGAGGTGGGCACGGCGTCGCGTCGCACGGCGGTGGTGGGCATGTTTCCTGATGCAGGGCAATGTCAGTATTGTATCAAACACAACGGCACGACGCACCTCCGGCTGTTTGGGTGCTACAGCTTCGACTTCTCCGGTCCGTTGCCGCTTCGCGCTGCGCGCGATATCGTGCGACGGTTTGGTGTTCGTACGATGCAGTTGCAGAACGGGCTCGCTCTCGTCCACACGGCGCCGCTTTCCAAGCGCTGTCGGCGACGGCGGCGGTGGTGTCGCGCGTGGCGAGCAAGGTTCGGTCACTTCGGTGGGGGCCAGCCGCACAGAAAGCGTTGGCAGAGTGGCGTGGTATGACGGTGCGACCGGAGTGTCTGCTACAGTAACAGGTTTGTTCGGTATAGGCAGACCTGCCGCGAGCGCGTAGCTTATTTTGCCCTGACGGTTCAGTAGTCAGTGCAACGCCGATACACTGAACAAAGACTCCGTACCTGCTCTACAACCACGTCCTCCAGTCGCAGGGCAAGTCGAGTGCGCTCATTCTCTAGCATCGCACAAGTCTCCGTCAAGCCACGGTTCTCTCTACGCAACATGTCTTCCGTCCGCTCAAATTGCCTCTTCAACTCCTGTATGTGGTCTTCTGCTGCCTTCAGAGTTTGCTGGAAACCGCTGACTTGAAGTGCAGTTTTCGCGGCCTAGCAAAGACATGAGAGCGTGAGACGAATAGTAACGTATGGACGTACCTCCCCCTTCCACATCTCAATCTCCCGGTCTTTCATAGCAGATTCTAATACCACCGTATCGCATCGGGACCGCAATGTTTCTATCCGGGCTTCTAACTCAACGACCTCCGCTTTTGACTCTTTCTTTATGGCGACCATCTAATACATACCAATAAACACGTAGAAAGTATTGACACGGCGGCAGGCGGCAGATTAGGACTCACCGCTCTATGAGAAGCTTTCTGAAATTCGGTGAATGCATGGTTTATAATTTCGACGGCGTCGGACATTCCACCGCTCGGCTCTTCTGGAGACATGATGACCGTGAGTTTCGGAGGCGATCGCGATGAGGTTGCGTGTGTGTGTGGGCGAGGTAGGGCGAACCGATGCGTGAAGAGGGGGTGGGAGGGCCGAGCCGATGTTGACGCTGAAGCACGAGGGGGCGAATGAGCGCGGGGTGAAACCAGGTGTCAGACTGAGAAAGCTTAGTATGATCTGTAGGATAGCCCGAAATGTCAACTGACGACGATATGCACGTTGCCGACTTTGTGTTGTGGACAACGAGTCTGAGAGGCGTGTCAGCGAGATTCCAAGCTTTCAGGAGGATACTGGCGCCGCCCACGCAGAAGTTTTTTGCGCGCTACAGAGGCCCTCAAATTCAAATCAATATCAATATCGGCCCGCAAAACGATCTCGCAGCGCGTGACGTCATATGCGCAGATCTGCAGAACGCGTATCATTAGCACGATTGGCATTGAAGTGTGTACATGTGTAAAGACGTGGAAATGCGCGGGGATGTTAGGGGTAGAAATGATCGGTGGTGATTACACTCTGGAGGCCGTGCAATTTTCCAGTGAATCCGGGGCCGGCTTTGATGCCGGCGTGCACAGTGACGTGCATCTCGAGTTCAGAGTTAGAGGCATGCATGCCACCCCTGCGCCCGTGAGCGACACGACTAATATGAGGAGGTCAGTCCGCTCACATGATAGATGCCGTATCGGCGCCACGCAGGAAGGACGCGTAAAGCTCGTTGCTCTCAGCGACGTGCACGAGACAATCGTACGCCCAGGTGCGCCGTGCCTCCGTCTTCGAGCACGCGTTTGGCGGCATAAAGCGCAGCTCAAGGCAGCGGCCGTCGTAGTGCCCCCAGTCGACGATAAATACTGGCGGCCATTTGTAGGGATGGTCGCGAGGGCGGGGATGTACTGGAGCGTAGAAAACGGCGGGGCGGATCAGGCGTGTAGCGAGGCGAGCGGCCATGGCTGTAAATCGAACGAGGCGCGGAGACGGACCAGGTTGTATGGCGCGAGTCGTGTTTGGCAGGTGCGCGACGATGGTGGCGCTCTTGAGCGTCGTGGATGCGTCGGCGCTGGCGCTCGTTCACTGCGCTGTTGACGCCATCGAAAGCGCGATGTTCCCGCCGTCCTAACCGGCGGGAAGTCCGACACCAACTCACTAGGCATTTCAAGAAATGTGACGCGACTGAAAATTGTAGCATTTATTTGGTAGAAGACGGCGTGCTGGACAGAAGGACGGATTATTACGATGCTCGCCTCCTTACCCTTCCTTCTCCTTCTCCTTCTCCTGCGCATTCTCCTTCGCCTTCGCCTTCGTCTTCGTCTTCGCCTTCGTCTTCTTCTCCTTCTCCTTCTCCTTCTCCTTCTCCTTCTCATTCTCCTTCTCTTTCTCCTTCCCCTTCCCCTTCCCCTTTCCCTTTCCCTTCGCGGTTGCCTTCGCATTCTCCTCTTCCTCTTCTTCCTTCGCCTCCTCTATTCTTCTCGCTCTCTCTTTTTGCTTCTTCACATACCAGTCCTCTGTAATCCAAGATGGCTGCCTGCGGATGTCGGTTATCAGGAGGCGCTTGCCATCGGCTCGAGTGTATCCCTCTTGTACGACCTTCCACCGCATCAAGTTGGCTGAATCCGCGCTCCATAGCCAAATTTGCACGTCGCCAGGAATATGGTGGAGATATACGTCACCGGACTTGAGATCTGAGCGCGACTCCAGATCCGGAGGCGACGCGATGGGGTCCTCAGAATTTGACTGAAACCATGCACCGTCGCTTTTCTGACGACGGACATAGGTCTATGATACTTCGTGTTAGAACGTGCTAATTTTTTCGATAGTGGAACCTTACGCTCGCAATCCCAGAAATGCTTGGCTGTGTCTTGAGCATCCGCGATGAAGATCGTGTGAGACGAGGAGCCGATCGTGATGAAGACGCGCCTTGTTCAAGAGAAACGTGCTCTGTGGAGGTCGATGAGCCGTCGAGGCCACGAGACACTTCAGACTCATCCGAACTCGAATTTGAGTCAGTCGAAAGCGCGGGAGCTAACCGTTGCTTGGCTGGTGGCACGGACGAGAAATGTCGGGATGGAGGGGGCAATGTGGGCATTTTGAGTGCTGATACGGGCCGTGACGGTTCGTGCAGCGATACCGCCGTCTCTAGTCGTGAGACCTGGGGTGTCGCACTACGAGATGTGCTAGAGGTAGGAGAAAGGCCTTGTAATGTGTGAGATGGTCCCGTAGTGGCGACGCTGACAGTCGGAGATGTATCTGATTTGAGGTGGTGTTCATCGTCTTTCGTAGCATACCTGAGCGGAAGTGAGCATAAGCCCCGTGCAAAGAGGCATAAAGACAAGCCACATACAAAGGGCGTACAAATGAACGCATGATCATGGGAACTGCGCGATCATCTTCGCGAGGCGGGGACTGAGACGAGTAGGTACAATATGTTGTATTTCCAGGACGTATGACGCGGCTCGCAGCGAAGGTGTACTGTGGTATATCAGTTGCAGTGGAGACAGGAAGAGATGGCGCCTGCAGGAAGTGTCGGTTGCACCAGTCAAGACATAACACAATAATTGCCGCAGCAACGAGAGTGAGTGCGTTGAGCATTACGGTAGGATCAGCTGGTGCTGCGAGGGTGGGAAGGGATATAGTCGTCGTCGAGAACAAAGGTTAGCAGGCGCTTCCGAGCGCATCCCAATACGATATTGATGCGCCTCCACGTGTTGCGTTGGCGGGCGGCATGCTTCTAAGTTCTCTTCTCAGTTTGACATCCATATCTTCAAACTCTACACTGGCTACACACAGATGTACTAACGTTTTGAGTATCGTGAAGGATAGGTCAATCTGTCGTCTGCCCCCTGCCATTATTGCCAGGGCTTGGTGGACCTGTCGACGGCCTTGGTCAGCGGTGCGGCTCAGTGCAGCTCTTCTTGCAGCTTGGAGCACTTCCACCTGAGTTGTCTTATACCCTCCAGATGTCGCTCCGTCGGGTATGGCCCTTAGGTACTATACCACTTCCGGACGACACGTGCATTTGGACGATATAAGACGACCGCCCTCTAGATTCTCTTTGTTCAGAACCAAGATGACGGGGGCGACTCGAGCCCAAACGCAGCACGCTTTGAACCAGGTTTGTCCTGTATGTCCTTTCATCATTGGACTTAGGCTTACTTAGGCTTCAGTACTGGTTGAGGACTCCGCTAGAGGTGCGCCCTGCATCAAGCATCTGTGTGGTCTACCCATCCTAACTTTCTTTGTCCAGACTATCTTGCGCATCGCAAGCGTGAATAAACTGTCCAGATTCGTTGCAGCTACCAAGTGTAACAGGCAGATAGGAACCAACACTCACATGTTCTTTCTCACGATACTCGAACATTGGTACCTCGTCGGGGCCTTCCCCACCGCCACCGTCCGCGCGGCACTCATGCTCGTCCCGAACATCACCGATCTCACCCTCGACCTGCCAACCACCACTCCTCCTTCTATATTCACCGGAGTGCGCTTCAAATTTCTCAAACTTCTGCAAACAAACCTTCCACATCGCTCGCTTTCTTTGTTCGTGCAGAATCATCCGTCCCTTCGCGAAGTGCAGCTGACATTTTGCGGTGGCGGCGGGAACTGCACCTTACCGCCTCTTCATCACATAACCGACATGCACGCTCCCATAGAATGTATTCTACACTCTGCGGGGTCCAATCTCAACACTCTTCGTATCGTTCCTACGCCACTTCCAACCTCTGGGCTCCAGGCTCTTCCTCTCCAGGCCTCGCTCACCTTTCTCAGCATGGAGTTTATGTCCGATGACTACCGAGTCTTGGAGTCGATAAGCTGCTTCTCACCCTCGCTGGTGATATTGCAACTCGTCGAGAAACCGGTCACTCAGGTGCGCATTTCCTGTCCCTCGCCTGAATGACACTCACCCAAGCTTTTCAGGGACGTCGCCCACAGTTGCGGCGGGCGTGGAAGAACTCCAAGGAATGGGCACGCGGTCTTAGAGCGCTTCCTCTACTGGAGCACTTCTCTATCCAAACACCTGACGTCGTTGTTGAAGACGTGGGAGATGAATACGGCGAAGAAAGGCTCGTTCATCAGTGGTTAACAGGGCTCTCTCGGACACATACTGGTCTCATGACTTCCAACACACATCATCCGTCATTGCATCACATCGTCATACGCTACGGCTCTCCCTTCGGTGTGTTCAGTGACTGGAGCAGAGAACGTGGGTGTTCACATTGGTCTCGCAAGGTTCACATGCGCGTGACCGATGATGACGGTGGTTTCTTTGTAGGATAGATTGTAGCATGGCAGCTCCTTATCAGCATATTCTCGTGTCTGTAATATCTAGCCCTAATATTTTGAACACTGCCTGCCCTTCATATGCATCTGTTGGCTGCTAAGATGATCGCGCTGCAACGCGACACAACGCGACGCGACGCGACGCGACGCGACGCGACACGACACAACGCGACACGACAGATCGTGTACACCACGCACGTTCCTTAACACCTCCTCTCCGGGCGTGCATAGCTCAGAGGAGGAGGAGGAGATGGTGTTCAGGTTTGTCTTTGGATACTTGTTCCGAATCCCGCGAGACGTCTGGACTAATCACGGGTTCAATTTTTGGATAAAATAGATCACAGCATTGCAACCCCTTATGAGTGTATCATTATCCCTGTAATATTCAAGCCTAATTTCTTGTATTATGTATGGATGTCTGTCCTTCACACCGATGTCCGCTGCGCTGCTTACATGGTCGGGCTGCAATGTGACGTGACGCGACACGACACATCGTGTACATCACGTGTATTCCCAATCACCTGAGGGCGTCTCCGCACAATTGGGAACTCTCCTCTATACACGCCATTTCTCCTCCACGCTCGCCTGCACCATTTCCCCTTCACACTACCATGTCAAATGATTCCATCCACGTTGACTCGATTCACACGAAGCTTTCTGAACTGGAGACATACTGGGCAACACGATTCCAGGAATTTACAACTGAAGTCACCGAGCAAGTAGCTACGCTGGAAAGCACCATCCAAGCACTTGATACACGTATTCAAGGCATCGATGACTCACAAAACGAGGTTATTCGGCGGTTAGAGGATATAGAGGAGGAGCAGGGGATACTGAAGAAGGCACACGAGGAAGATGATCAGCGCATGCAGGCAGCCGTCAATGCCCTCGAAGGTGCGTGTATTGCCGTCTATTCGATGGCATCCGACCCACTATTATCTCAAAGATCTTCTGAAAGACTCCACTCAAGCGGCCGATATCCAATTTACCACTCTCCGCGATGCAAAGACCCGAATCAGCCGAGACTTGTCCTTTCTGGCTAGCTCGGTCACGGTGTGCAAACTTCGATGCGGTGCCTTCGCTGTGGCATTGGCGCGGCAAGACGACACTGCTTCCTCGCTTCAAACAGATATTCTTGATCTCTCAGGCCGACTGCACGCCATCGAAGCTGAACAACCTCTCTTGCGCAACCTCATGTCGGAAACGCTCTTGGAGACAATCATGCTGTCGGACGCACACCGCAAGGCCAGTCTTCCCCAGCCTCGGACTTTGGACACAGAGATAGGGGATAGACTTGGATACGACAGCAGCAACGTCTCCAGTACTTCAGACTTCGCGCCGGATCCTCTCCTCGCATCCCCTTCCCTTTCGAGTGAGAACGACACGGCCATCTTCTCTGAATACGATGCCGTGGGTAGCATATCCGACTACGAGCATGACCTCACTGCTGAGGTTGACCATGATACCCTTCCTTCAGTGCGTCTATCCAATTCCTTCATCTCTAATACAAGCGGCGAGCATCTCTTGCAGAATGTCGATGTCATCGAGCAAGAACATGGCCAGGCTCTTTCATTACCGGTGTACTTTCTGCCTCTTAGATATGAACGTTTCCCGGAAAGTCTTGCATCCTCGTTTCCAGTACGCCTGGTATGCCTTCCCAGCCCATTTTGATGCAATGGCTCATAGTTTGGTTTCAGCGCGCTGTGATGCTACTCCTCGAGGCATACGGTCGCATCCTACTGCGTCAATGGCTCCGCAACTTCGTCACGCAACGCCGTCGGCTCGTTATGTGGGCGTACACGAGCGTACTCTGCATCCTCATCGAGGTCCTCAGATCTCGATGTCTTTTCACGGAGGACAGTCGGCCCGTATTACGCTCGATACGAGGGAGTCAGAGTATGTTCCTTTCTACGTTGACTTTCCTTGAATCTCTCGCGATTAGCTTCGTGTCCCTCTACGCCTTCACTTAATCCGTATAAATTGCATTTTATTGACGCCCATCGTCTGTCTTTGTCCCACTCTCTGTCGATCGTACTTTCCCTGGTGAACTTACCATATTTCTATGTGGTACGGTACGTCGTTTACTTGTGCACTGCGTATCCTGTGTTCCACCCCCGACGCGACTTCCTTGTGCTCCTCTAGATGGCAGCGAAGAGACGGCTCTGCGTCTGTAGCACATGTCGCTCGAGCACTACCAAGGACGAAAGCGGCAACACTATCGCGGGGCAGATGCAGTATCCAGAGGTGATCAAGAAACATCACATGCGCGACGTCATGATGGACGTGGACGAGGTGCAGGAGGAGGAGGAGGAGGGGAAGGGGAACAGGGATCAAGCTAACCGGCCTCAGAGCCAACACAATCACGGTTCGAGCGCACAGTGCGCTGCATCAGCCAATGCTGACGATGTGGAGGAAAAGACCGTCCTTTCCATGCTCATAGCCCCAAAGGCTGGTCGCAGTCGTAACGACCTCCCCGTCCGGATGCGGGACATCGTGCCCGTCATGGATAGTAATGACGACATACAAATGGATACTTCATCGGACGATGTATCCGCTTCCGCGCCGGTGAGCATACATCTGTCTCGCTGTCTCGTTTAATTCAGCACTAATGCGACCATCAAGGATGACCTTGTCGCCCAGAATGCGACCATCAAGGATGACCTTGTCGCCCAGTTCGCTGCGATTTCACAGCTTGAAGCTGTCCTTGTGCGCAAACTACGCCGCCTGCCTGATCAGCTGCACCTCAAATTCACGTCGATACCAACAGCTGTGGACGAACCGCCATCGACGGTTGTAGAATCTCATCCGAGCAATGTAGACTTCCTGGCGTTCCAGCAGTGGCTCGACAGCAACCTTGACTTTGTTGCCCTCCAGCAGGATACATCGGACCCGGACCTCTTGGGGCGTCGCAAGGCAATGACCAAGCGGCTGAAAGACACCAAGACGCGTTTGGACTTGATGTGTCTCGCTGCCTGGGAACAGTTAAAGGCGCAGGCAGGGTTGTTCGGCTTGGGCGTTGATGCTGTTCCAGTTCCCAAGCAGATCAGTACAGGTGCATCTTTTCCTGATTTGCGTCGATTCACTACTCATCAATATACTTCTTAGCGCGTTGGTTTGCCCCCAATCACTATCGTCAGCCATGGCTCCTGGCGCTCATGCTGATGGTGTCGGTACTGCACACGCTTTCGGGTCTTCCACACACTGTCTGCTCTTACGTTCTCCTTACCATTCAATTCTCCTTCGTCAGTGCCTTTCTCTACGACAGCTCCGACAGCACAGGTTCCTTATCCACACAACAGCGGCAACTCCTCGATGATATTCCTGACGACATCCGAACCGTGTTGAAAGCCCTCGACTATGAGCCGGTATACACATTGTATGCATGCTGCACGTCCTGTTTTGCGCTGTATGCCCCTGACAGCACGCACGCGAACGATCCATATCCACATTCGTGCACCTATCGCTCCACTCCGGACCAGGACCAGTGTGGCGCATCCCTGGTAAAATCCATTACGAAGATGGGCACAGGAGAGCATCTACGATGGTCACCCATCAAGACGTTCGCCTTTCAAGACATGCGGACCTGGCTGGGGCAGCTGTGCTCGCGTCCAGGGTTAGAGGACCTCATGACGACCGCGTGGCAGACACGAGGGCCGCAGTGGCACGACATCATGGATTCCCCCGCAATCCAGCACTTTCTCGGTCCAGACAACCGGACTCCCTTCTCTGTCCAACTTCATGACGACCTTCATCTCGTTTTTAGCTTGTTTATCGATTGGTTCAATCCGTTCGGCAACAAGAAAGCCGGAAAATCTCACAGTGTCGGAGGAATATACATGGCTTGCCTCAATCTGCCCCCGCATCTCCGCTATCGCACAGAGAACATCTTCCTCGTCGGCATCATGCCCGGGCCGCACGAACCCTCCCTTGATCAGTTGAACCATTTCCTTGCACCACTAGTCGATACCCTGCTGGAGCTATGGCACACTGGTGTTCGCTTGAGCAAAACTGCCAAGCGGGCCGGCGGTCGACTCGTCAAGGTCGCCTTCATTCCTCTCATTTGCGACCTCCCGGCTCTGCGAAAAGCTGGCGGTTTTGCTGGTCATTCTTCCGATCATATGTGTTCTTTCTGCTTACAGACAAAGAAGCAGATCCACGACATCGACCGCGAGAAATGGCGGCGGCGGAATTGGGAGGATCATATGCGCATCGCTCTGAGCTGGAGGGATGCCGCGACCCAGAAGGAGCGCGAATTGATCTTCAAGGAACACGGTCTTCGCTGGTCTGAGCTCCTCAGGCTGCCCTACTGGGACCCTTGTCGTTTCGCCCTTGTTGATGCCATGCACAACTTATACCTCGGCGAGTTGCGCCACCACTGCATGGAGATTTGGGGAATTGATATCAAGGGCAAGAACTCGGACGGCTCGAAAACGGTTCCTCACACTCCTGCAGAGCAGCAGCGATTCCTGGACAGCATCGTTGCTGGGATTCAGAGAGGTGCCGCAAGTTCGATCACTAGGCCTCGCAAGGGTTACATCGCTGCTATCGCCGAACTGAACGGAGTAGTGCCGGACGTTCTTACAAAGAAGGCGTACGCGAAGGCCCTTCTTGCCTGGGTATGTTCTTTTCACTCTCACGCTGATGTTCGTGCTTTACATTTTGCCACAGTATAGAGAAGGCACAGAAATCCGTGTCCCACCTGTCCTTGACGAGTCCACCACCGACTTCCATCTCATAGACAGCCCAGCACGTGACCTCTCAAGATTCCGTGTGCTCAGCACCGACGTTCTAAACCAGTTGCGCCAAGACATTCGAAGCACATACCTTCCCTCATGGATGGAACCTGCACCTGCCAACTTCGGCAGTCCCAGCCACGGGAAGCTGAAGGCAGATCAATGGCGTACTGTCTGCCTGGTCAATATGGTCATCACACTTGTGCGTCTCTGGGGGAGCCGTTCTGCCACTGCAAGCGAGCGGGATCGCCAGATTCTCGCGAACTTCATTCATCTCGTTGTTGCGGTCGACTACGCCACACGCAAAACAATGTCGCCTTCGCAAGCCGGATTTTTCGACTACCACATGTACCGCTACCTCGCTACAGTTCGCCAGCTCTTCGACAACAAGTTTGTCCCAAACCATCATTTATCCTTGCACCTACACGAATGCCTTATGCAATTCGGCCCTGTGTATGCGTGGTGGGCGTTTCCGTTTGAACGATATAATGGGATTATAGCAAAGATGAACTCCAACAACCGATCCAGTACGTGATGCCACCAAAAATACCTCTTTTCACTTCTCAATGACAGGTTCAACAGGTGAGATGCCTGTGACATTCCTGCGCAACTTTTGCATCGCGTCGAGCATACGCTGGCTCATGTCTACCTGGTCGCTGTCATCACGCTCATGGATTACTCTCAAGTACTTCAGCGGAATGAAAGGAGCCTACACGCGTGCGTATGGTGACGCCATGCGTGGCATCTTCAACACCTCCGCCTCTGTTCCGGAGCCCTTTCAGTTCGACTACAAGAAAACCACTCTACTTCATGACGTCGTCTATGCAAAACTGCTTTCCGCTGTCAATGGCTCTGTAGGTTTTTCATTTCGCTCTTTCTTCAGTAACTTGCGCGGTGGTGCAAGACTTCCTCGACAGGCGCAATTTGTCAAGAAATTGACCACAAATGGCGTCATATACTCAAGATGCGCCTCCAGTCTTCGGAATGCCTTTGTGCTGTTCAGCACTACGTCGGACCAGGGTCGTCGCCACGCCGGCCAGATCCAACAGATCTTCTATCATCAGAGGCGCGAAGGCAGAGAGTTGGTGGTTGAACCATTCTTTATTGTGCGCGAATATGAATGCCTCACCGATCAAGACAGCTTGAAGGATCCATACCGGGAGTTCGAGCAGCTGAACACGCACATGCGTTATAACAAGCTACTCCCCGAAATGCATATCCTCAAGCTCAGTGACGTCGTCTCCCACTTCGCAGCGTACATATACACGCCAGATGATATTGGCAAGGAGTGCATCGTCGTGAGATCTCTAGACAGGGTAAGTCGCCTCCAGGAATCTTCTTCAACTACGAGCTGACGGAACCTCACGTCAGAACTGATGACGGGGGAGCCGCACGGTGAGGTGACGAGACGCGACGAGACGCGACGCGACGCGACGCGACGCGACGCGACGCAACACAACGTAACGAAGCACAACCAGCGCGACGCAATCGTCACATCATATCGCGCGGGGCACTGCCAGATGTCGGGGTTCAAGCGGGCCTTCCCGTATTCTCGAGAATTGTACTTGTAAAATTCAATGGAATGCGACATGAAGAATGCGTAAGCAAGTGCAAAAAGTGCCGGTCTGTGGAAACGCGCGAGCGTCAGTTTCGCGCGCAGTGCGAGCGCTCGTAGCAACACTTGCACAGGAGCGACCACCTCCCGCTTATATCTTCGCAGTCGTTCACCGGGCCCTGCGAGATTTCTTTTCCTTTCCACCTTATACCATTCGCGGACTGTAGCGCAGAGTTTACCTCGTCTCCCGCCACGAACGAAAAAATCGGCCTTCGTCGCACGGCGCGACTTCCCGCCAAAAGTTAAAACAATCGCGTTCAGCATTTGAAGTTCGTCCACAACATCGCCACCACATCGCGGACAGAGCAGGCCGGGCGCAGGATACGTTGCGCAAACGGAGTGACCACACCGAAGTCTAGTAGGGATCAGTACAGGGCGAGCTTGGGAGACCTCGAAGGTACGTACGTGCGCGGATTTCTCATTCTTGTTTGACATAAACCACATGCAGTCAACTGGCGTAGTTCGTGAAATGCACGCGCCAGAAGGTCATTATGGGAGGCATGTCGCTAATCAGGGTGAGCCTCATTTGTTCACAAAGGTGTGATAATGTGATGTGCTCACGCTAGTCATAGTGCGTGGTATGCTGTTCACGGTAATGAATGTCGTCGTCGTCGTCGTGCATCGGCGGGGTATTCATGGCCGTTGAGGGACTAAGTATGTCTTTGTTCTTTGTTCCCTGCTCCTTTGTAGCAGCGCAATTCAACGAAATTGACATTCTCTTTGTGCTAACACCTGAGTGTGACCCTCCGGTTTTGGCAGCTTCCGGGACCTTGTGCCTCCCCGTGATGTCTTCACGTGTGTGAAAGTGATAGTCGAGGTGCGTATAAGAACCTCCCTACCGTGCTTTGATGGCTCGCATTGCTCTCTCCCGACCCTCATCCCCACTTCTTTGTCGTCCCAGATTACCTCTGCGCCCTCGGACGCCGTGTTCCTGCCTGCCTTTGGTGGACGGCTCCCTCTGTCGTTCTCGTTTATTTGTCTCGTTTATTTGTCTCGCTCTCGCTCTCGGGTCTTTGTTCACTCCCCGATACGCCAACCTCTACTATGCAGCGCCCTCCTGCGGATGTGCTCTCAGCCCGTCTCAATATCTCCCTTACACGATCACCTCATCACTTCTACGAAGATTGTGGTTTATTCCTTCAGGTGCGTCTAGTGGTCGCCGATGCAGGCACCTAGCTTTAGCTGACATTTCACCAAGGCCGAAGCAATGCTCTTCCGCATCTCCGAGCAGATGCTCTATGCGCGCTCTAACGTCTTAACTATAATCATCCGCTCTCTTCGACTCGTCGACCCCGAAGCAGGCCGATATGAGGGGCAACCTATTGTGCTGCCTTTCATAACCGCGGCTGAGCTCACCGCATTTCTCACGTACCTGTGGGGTTGTGCGTACGTGCTTGGTATCATAGTATGCTCTATTAACCAAACTGATTGGTCTACTGCAGTACTCAAGACGGAGAAATCCAAATCCACGAGCCGCCAAGCGTCGCGGACCTCATCGCTATCTTGCGTCTCTCCACATTGTTTGGCGTATCGAGGGGTGTGCAGTACGCTATCGACCACCTTAAGGAGAACGGGGACTGCTCCGAGCCGCAGCGGTTGATGGTAGCTTGGCGGTACCAGCTCATCGACATGTACCAGACCTCACTCGACTGGATAATGCACTGGCCCCTGCAGAACTGGTCACCCGCGGAAGTCGAAGTCATGGATGCTTCGCTGTTCCTTTCCATCATGAAAACTCAGCGCGCAGTGGCGGCCCGTCGACGTCAGCGCGCTATCAACCCTCCCCACGGTGTAACTACATGCGCGCATCATGTCCGCTGCTTCGAGCAGTGGCGCGATGGATGGATCAAGCATGCCGCCCCTATCCTCATCGCCGACTACGACGAGCAGGACCCCGAAGACGAAGTGAAGAGAGCAATGATGGAAGCTCGACTTTCTATCTGTCACGAGTGTTTCGAGGCGCATCTGGCAAGTGCGGGTGCAGGATTTGAGGCAGACCGTGGGGTTATCAGAGCGGGTGTCAGGATCGCCATGGGAGCAAACGGCTTTGTGCATCCTGGGAATAGAGTGTAAACTGTTACCCTGAGTAGTATTCTGTTATTTCGTGGTATCTGAATCGTTCCTTCTCCGCGGTTTGCTGTGAGGATGTTAATCACGCTTCATGATCAAGATGTAACTCGACGCGACGTACTGCAACACAGCACGCCGCGACGCGACGTG
>ALYI01004065.1:0-11508 GCA_001969225.1 Ceriporiopsis andreanae CBS 279.92 | reverse complement strand
CCCGAAGACGACAACGTACGTCGTTGCGACTGATGCACCAGCCGCGTGTGGACATCCGGGCGAGCGATCGCGATCGCGATCTCCCGTTGTGATGCATGTACCCGTCCCGGAAGCGTGTGGTGGCTTCTCGTACCGCTGTGCGAGGATCCGGCGCATCCTCATGTGCAGGCTATCAAGCCCTGTGGCTGGGTGTCAGCACACGACGACAGGAATGCAAAACGAGGCACGCACCACTGTATGCGGTCCGATGCCGCTGTTTCTACACACAGACGCAGAGGATGCGGCGGCGAGGAGGGCTGATTTTCGTGAACACCTAGCGGGCGCGGGGACTAACAGGCGACACACCTGAACAAGGCATCATCGATCAGTGAAGCTCTCAGGACGAACACGACGTAGGACGCACCATTTCGACAAGGCTCGTAAAGATTCCTACGCGGCCATGGCTCGAAGCCAGAGTCGCAGCGCACTCGGCCGGGAGAGGTCCCTCGACGACAACGACTTGATGGCCTACGATGGCGGGATCCTTGCATCATATATCTGCGGCCGTAACTCGCGCACGGCCTGGTATATGCGCGCAGACAGAGTCGGCTACGAAAGGTGGTTGAAGGCGGGAGAGGTCGCGGCCAAAAGAAGACACGGTACTGGAGACAAAAAGCGAGTTTAGGACATGGAAGGGTGGCGAGTAGCGGGTTGGCGTGCGAGGCGCGTTGTCGCCCCGGGACCAGAAGTGTCTGCGAGCAACGCACGCTGGTCAAGACTCAAGACGCAAAAGCGAGAACGCCACGCGCAGAGACAGCAGGACGTGGACGGTGGAATCACAGGCGCCTACTCATAATGCGCTTGGACGGCGACGGCTCTTTTCACCACGACGCCTTGACTGGACATTCGAGCGCCCTTAGACGCGACGATGGCTAACCCACGACGAGCTGGCGTGTTTGCGGAGGGGAACTTTAGCATTTGACGCGTTTGTCGCGGCTGCGAGGTGCGTCCTAAGGGCCTGAATCTCGAAGGCGCCCAACGCGGTCCGCAGGACTGCAGTTCTTAGGTACGTCTTCCACGTTATTATCGTTTCCTGCGTCAGCTCCGCGGTCGCGCCGCTCGTCGCATCTCGCGGGTGCTTCTCGACGTACAGTACTAGTTCTGTGCTGCACAAATATTCGAGCTGAGGCACGTGCATACATCCCGTCGACGCGCCAGTGCGTTTAGCCGTGTTCGATGGGTGCGTGCGCGATCTTGTTCTCGGTTTCCGCATGCCCTCGTTTGAATGTGAGGTCATTGACTTTGTTACTCATATCTTCTTCCAGATCTAAACCCTAGCTCGCGAACAGCAAGTCAGGCAAGTCCACGACTGGCTGCGCACTTACGTGCGGATCCAAACGGACAACTATGGCGATGGAAGCGATAGAGCGGCGGGAGCACTCACGATGAACTGCGGGCTGCGGATGCCGTGGAAAACGAGCAGAGATGGCCTGCCGTGTTTGGCTGAAGAGTCAGGCTAGGGTGCAGCGCAGCGCAGACGTGAAGAGCCGGAGCCGCTTTCGCGTCGTGACATGCCCAGACGACCTGCCACAACTAACAGAGGAACCCCGATATCTGCGCGACGTATCGTGCAGCGTGCTCCTGTCACGCGACGCTCTGGCTCCAGGGCGGGTTCGCCAGCCACGGTCTGGGTACGCACAACGCCGGCAGGATTCGCGAGGTGGACACCGCGCGCGTAAGCCTGCACCGCAGACAGCGGCGGAGGCCTCGACGGCCGCGGCGGCATGGACGGTCAGGCTACCTGCAGCCAGCGGAGACGAAGGATATTGGAACCTAGCACATCATTTGTACGCCCTTCTCCTCGCTCCAGAAGTCGTCGGTGTGCTGAGCACGCCGCTCGACATCTACAGCATACCAGCCTGCGCGCGCGCTGACCCAATGGCCCCGCTACTGCCTCCTGCACGGAGAACCCTGAGGCTACATTCCCACTATCGTGGTCGACTCATCAAGCTTCAAGCCTGCGCAACTTCCTCGATACCTGGCGGCTTGTGACCTCTAGATGTCTCGATGCTGTGGAGGTCCCGCCGCTGCTTTTTTACGCCGGCGTTGTCGGCTGTGAGGCGCGAATCAGAGCGGGTGCACTCGTATACAAGGGCCGTAAAGGAGAACTTAGTCGGCGTTCGCGGTACTACCGTCTCCTATGTTCTCGCCGTAGCTGCACGGCGCATCTGTGTAGTGAAACGCGCGCCTTTTGTCGTTACGGCGTGGCAGGCTTCGCGAGCTTGTATTGCGGGTACGTCCTACCTCGTTTTCATCCAAATGCTTAGATTGAGATTTCATTCGTTCTGCTGGCCACAGATTATTTTTCTATCTGCCCGCTGGAGTTCAATGATGAGAGCAAAGAGAAGTACGCCAGGACGCACCGTTTGCAAGCTTCCTGCTAGGCCATCATGATGCTCGATTTCTCCCCCTCCGGATCAGCTACGACGCGCGCGGAAGGCTCAGCTGAACTCGGAGTCTGACGAGCGAGTGGAGGTGGCATCCTGACGGCGCGCGGCAGGCGAGAATGGCGTCTTGAGGCTACGTGCAGGTGCGTCTCACCACGATCTGGTCGAAGCGCGAAATTGATCTGTTGTTTAGGCTGGTCATCATGTTTTCGAGGCCCGGACGCTTCGCTCGAGCTCGCGTCACGTTGTGCTGCCACTCCCTCCTGCCGGCCTGGTTCCTTGCTGCGACAGGTCCCGAGCTCGCGCGGCGCGCTACACACGCACGGCGGCGATCCTGGGATCGTTGCAGGCGGACGCATGCGTACATCCGTATCACCGCGATTATACTGGCTGTATGCTGACTGTTCTCCATTGCTCGTTTTTAGCTATGCTTGCCAGGAACGCATCAGATCGGGTCCACGACGCCCTTGACCGCAGTGTGGATCTCGCTGGCCGCTTTTCACAGTGGCGCTGCTACAAGCTCGACTTGCGAGGATGCGGTTGGGACGAAGGCGAGAGACGCTACGTAGATGGGATCGAGGATGAAGTGGCTGTATCGCGGAATATGGAATACCGGGCCCGTGCTTGTCTGCGCCTTTCGTCTGGCCGCAGCGAATAGGAAACACCCTCCAGCATCCCTCCGCGCCGCATCATCTACATCTCCACACAGTGCACCGCACCGCTTTGGCGCACCCTGTCGTAAGCCGTGTCGACTCCGTTCTTATTGTCCCACTCTCACGACCGTGCACCGGCTCTCGCCAGTGATATCGATCCGATCACGACCGACATGCGCACAGACCTCGGAGGAGCCACAAGGCCTTCTCGGACGGGTAGGGTGTGACGGGTGCATACATGTGGTGAGAGGGGTGCATACATGTGGTGTGACGGGCGGATACACAGACGATAGGGCTCGGCGCGCACGTTGTATGCGTCGAGATCGCGGATGTACGTCGCCGTCTTCGGCATGTCGTCGTCTGAGACTGACGACTGACAAGTGGTGTTCTACTCGTAGTGTTACCGGGATCAGCGCAGACCCGCCACCACGCAGAACAGCGCAGACCACACACAACAATCAGGAAGCAATCGTTGTTCGAAACCAATGTACGCGATCCCAGCTATGTGAAATCTATGGTAGTGTTACACGCTTCCCTAGAGGAGTGTCGAGTCCCAGGCAGACGACGCGAAAGCGAGGGTGAGAGACCGTAATGTAGGGTACCGACAAACAGACACGCCCAGAGTGCAGAACGAGAATCAACGGAAACAGGGGACGTCGGGCCGCGCGCCCGCACCCGGTTGTGCGGTGCGCGAGGCGCGAGCGGGATGAGTATCATGGCGACACGGGGGTAAGTAAATAAACACATGAAAGAGTCTTTCCATAAGTATGCACAGGAAGCGAGAGGATGCGCCGCGGGGGCGCCGGGGGTGCGCAGGAGCAGGGGTGTGGGGGGAATAAGCTGAAGTACATGTAAAGGGCGGGGGCGACGCAGCGGCGTGGGGACCCACCAAGCGCCGGCGCCGGCGGAGCGGGACCAGCGACGTCAACGCCGCAGATTCGCCGCGCATGCGACTGGAGTGCTATCGCGCAACGCGGGCACTGATGTGGTCGCAGCCGGCGCAAGCGCCACGGGGCCGCCAGATATTTTCGCGCTGGCCGCAGCAAGCCGGGCGCGAGGCGGCGTGGGTAGTGCCTGACAGCGGCCGATGGGGGTACATATGTCGACGCGGGAGGCGACGATGCTGGGGGCGCTCAATAGGCGGGGGTAAGCGTGAAGCGAACAGGGGACCTGAACCATGCGATAGCGAGATGTGTATGGTACGAATGCGAAGAGGCGTGACTTGAGTAGATGTTGCAGCGTACAGACGAAGAGTGAAGAAATGATCTAGAGATTCGCGGTGTTAGGCGTTACTGATAGTCACGACGAACGTTGACGTACCCAATGCAAGAAAAGATACACAAGATGACATGCCCGCGTTATAGGATACCCGAGTCCTTGAGTGCGTTCTGAAGAATGGTTTCCTTAACTGCCGCAAAGACGAGTCGGATATTGCTCGTGTCCGTCGCCTGCGTTAGACTGTCGGAGGTTACGGAGTCAGTATACGCATGCGCGCGGCAAGAATAGGCACGGGACGCACTGTGGGTACACGCTTAGTCGTGCCCGGTTTGCCTGCATGAACCGCCACAGGATGTACTTCGCCGCCTTGTTGATGTCCGCGCCGCCCGTGTACTCCGGGAAGTATCGCTCCAACGGCACCTGCGCAAGTCCACGTCAGCGTCAACGTGACAGCGACATCGGGCACGGCCACGTACCTTGGGCAGCTTGCTCTTGAACACGTCAATCTTGTTCAGGAACAGGATAATGGAGGTTCTTAGGAACCATCGCGAGTTGATGACCGAGTCGAACAGCACGAGCGACTCCTGCATTCGGTTCTGCAGACAAGAAGCATAGAGCCACATGAGCATCAGGCACGATGTGAGCCTAGTGCCACGTACCTGATTCCGCTCCTCCAGCAACACCTGGTCGTACTCGCTGAGTGCCGTGCAAAAGATGATGGACGTGACGCTCTCGAAGCAGTGTATCCATTTCTTTCGTTCTGAGCGCTGTCCTCCAACGTCGAACATGTGTATTCTGCACGGGAGGGGGGCGGATGCGACGGCCATCACATCAGTGTCGGCCGAAAAACGGTCTGAGACAACACTCACGATAGGGGACCCAGACTGAATCGCGTCTCCGTGATGCCAGTGCTCTTCTGTCGACATCGTAGGACGTCTGTCTCGTTCGGGACATAATCGGGCGTGCCTATTCGAAGTGCCTCCGTGAAGAAACTGCGTCCCGGGCAAATTAGGGTGGCACGAATGGAGGGAACGCAGAGGAGCTCACTAGCTTGCACTGTCCATCAAGTAGAACTCGCTACTGTGATCCATAACGGTGGGAATGATGGGGTCTTTCCAGAGTTGATAGATAGCCTGCGCTAGGTCTTCTGCAAAGTAAAAGGTGGCAGATGGGAGAACCTCGTAGTCGAGGATACGATCTGCATTTGCCTGGGCGCGGATTGGGTGAGTAACGCTTGGAATTGGCCTGTGAGAACAGGCGGCAAAACTCACTCTGTTTGAGGGATTTACGCAGTCGACGCCGATCTTGCGCATGGCAAGGAGGATGTGGTGGGCGGACTCGAGGAGGTTGCGGTATATGGTCGTGCGGTAGGTCATAAGCTCGTCGCGCGTGTAGCCGTTTTGGTGGATAATCTTCATCTGCTTCACGATCGTGGACTTGCCCGACTCGCCCGAGCCTGTAGTGCACGGTCAGCGCGGGACCGAATGGAGCGCGAGGGCCGGAAAGGAGGCGGGGGGTGCGACTGCTCGCGGGTGGGAGCAGGGTGCTGTTGGACATCGCTCTCGCGCGTCGGGAACAGGTGGCTGCCCGAGGTCGCCCCGCCGCCATGCCGCCCGCCTCCCTAGCCCCGCCGACGAACACGAACGAGAGCGACGCAAAGGAGAAGGGACGTACCGAGGAGCAATATCTTGCATTCTTTCTTGAACTTGCGCGAGTCCTCCTCTATCTGCTTGTCAATCTCCTGCGAGCGCTGCTGTGCTTCTCTGTCCTGAGAGGATACGCAGTTCCCCATGGTTCAGACAGCTTGACAGAGAGAGCCGTCCGTGGAGGGACGGAGTATAGGTGAAGTCTTGTTGCAGGGCACAGCAGGAGGGTGTTGCGAGCTGCGAGGAATACAAGAAAGACGGGTATGGGGAGAACAAGGGAATGGCGGCAGAGGACGAGATCGTGAGACGAAGTGAGACGGACGCTCGACGGAGGCACAGGTTGACAAGACGACGCGCGTTGAGTAGGAGAGGCCGCGGTCGAGGGGAGGGTAGAAAAGAGACGGGGCGACCAGAGAGGACGGTCCAGGACAGAGAGAGAGAGGACGGCTGATGCTGGCTGATCCCTCCCTCGCACCGATTCAGGCGCCCGCCTTCTCCCCGTGTGACGCGCTCGTCACTCTTTAATCTAATTCGTGACGGTGCGTCACGTCGGCCCGCCCGCGTAAATTGGTCGCGGTTTGTCAGGATTTGCCTCCGCTGGGCACCCAGAGCGACGAGCACCCAGAGCAGCACAACGAGTGTGTGCGAGCGTGCTTGGTCGTCGTGCTCTCCGTTGCCTCACCCGCGTTTGCTATGTGCGTCGTTCCCAAGAGCCCGTTGGCGACGATACAGCGTTCGTGATTGACTCTATCCTCTTTAGGCGTGCATCTACCCTTATACGGCCGCCCTTTCTCCTATTCTTGATCCCTCCCGCTCGTCCCTCCCGGCCTCCGAGGCGCTGTCCTCACACAGCCAGCAGCACGCATGAATCACCCTCGAGTATTCCAACATACAAGTAATACAACAACAGTCCGTACAGGCTACAGTTACATCCAGTCCGTTTCCCTGTCTGAAACCCAGTCCGCCCAGTAAAGCACAAAATCGTAATACATCACACATCGTCCACACGCCCCGACGTCAGCCAGAACACCGGACAATCCACGCGCCTCCCTATCGTACAGCCACATCCTCCTCGCTGTCCACTTCGTGTACCGCCGGTGAATCAGCCGCTCTACTTCTGGCGACTAACTCACCCGTTCTAGAGCACGACGGCGGCCAGCAAGGCGGCTGCGGCCGCAACGAAAGGTGACTGTGCCCCAGTGGGCAAAGTGCCGCCGCCCGAGCTCGGCGGTGATGACGCCGACGACTGTGTCGCTGTCGTGGTTATCGTCGAGAGAGAGCTGCTACTGCTACTTGACGATGGCGCTGTCGAGGAGGGAGGTGGTGTCGAGCTCGAGCTGAAAGACGTCGGTGGCGTCGGAGGCGTCGACGAAGCTGATGTTGGCGGCGCCGACGATGGTGTCGACGAAGGCGCCACGCTTGGCGGGCTGCTTGGTGGAGTCGAGCTCGGTGTATGGCTCGACGAATGGTTCGATGCGCTGGCACTCGCAGAAGAGCTATGCGCTAGAGGTCCAACACCACATAAGCCACGCACACGCACAGACAGAGGTAATACGCACTGGAAGAGCTCGATCCAGACGGGCGGGACGACGCACTCAGTGGCGTCGAGCTAACTGCACCGCCGCAAAGACAAATGAGTCAGCCTTGTTCTCCTAACACCAAGAATAGCAGCAGGTCACGAACGCGCAGAGGGACTGCTATGAATACGATCAACAGATCCCGCCGTCTCGTCAACGCCTTGACGGCGAGTGGCAGACCGCAGGCCCACTATCACACAAGGTGGGTCTTGCCGGCTGGCGCGTATCGGACCAGCTCAGATCGCTCTGACAGCAGCCCGAGCGACCCGGGACGCAAACAGCCACTGATTGCGATGGACAGATCCTGGTCAGAATGTCGCCGTCGCGCATGGCAGACAAAGTCAGTGGCTGCTGACGCCGTCCCTGATAGACCCCAGCCGCGCTACACGGCCGGTCATCGAGGAACACGAGCGACGCGGTCGGCAGCCGATAGCCGTGCGACCCTCCCTGGCTTGAGCACACCGACAGGAATGCGCCCCGCGACAGACCGGGGGAACGGCAGCAATGGATCGCCATCGAGGCCGCCCGCCGCCCACGCCTCCAATGCAGACGACAGAATGCAAAACGAACACGAGACCAACAGACCATGATGACGACCACTCACCAGCTTCCTGACAGACATTGCTGAAGAAGGTTTGTCCAGCGGCCTGGTCCGCCGCGCTGCAATTGCGCTGGATGCAGGATGTAAAGTTGCTGCTGAAGGCCGTTGAAGTGCAGATGCAGAGGACATCACTGTGGCACGTGAAAAGGCGCGTCAGTCGCTTCGCTTGTACGGGTCACCCCGACGCCACTCACAAGCCGCTGCAGTTCACTGCACTCGAGGCAGTTTGTGCACAATCCGAAGCGCACAGCGGGAGTCCGACGAGGGCCTGCGCGTTCGCGCCGAGGGCGTTCTTGCTTTTCGACGACGAAGCGGACCAGCTCCAGAGGAAGATCCACAGCGAAAGCAGTAGCCACGAGGGGCGCGTCACGATGGTGAACATCTCGGTATGCAGTATGTACGCTGCTGAGTGTCGTACGTGGCCTGCTGCACACATGCGAATCAGTATTTATACACGAAAAAAGGCTCAGGCAACGATAGATACCTTGATGATATGGATGGTAGCGAAGCGGAGCACGAGCCCAGATGCGACCTCGACCGTGCGTGCGTTTCAACGCTGAAATCCTGGCACTCCTGGTACGATGGCCCAGATGGCGTGCAGACTGACGTCCGCGGGCGGGTTTGACGGCGATTGGTCTGTTTGTGCTTCTCAAGCCTTGTGCGTCGTGCGCTTTCGTATATATGGCGGCCGGCGATCGAAGGGAGGCTGCAGTAGGACGACCTCGATGCCGGTGTGGGCTCACCGCTGTCTGGAATACCTGCGTGCGAGAGCGAGTTGCAGGGTGGTGTACACAGCTCGCCGCGAGGCGCACCGCCGTTATATACCTGCGACGGCAGTAGAGCTGCCAGTGGCCGACCGTTGAGAAAACTCGCAAGCTCCGTAGCGCCTCCTCCCTCGCTGTCGTCCGGAGCTGCATACACGCAGGGAACCCTCGTGTGAGAAACGAGGAGGCAGTCAGTTGATCCTGGACCCTGCAGATGGGTGATGGCAGCGGCCATAGACCAGTGCGAGCATCAATCGAAGGCGAGCGTGACAGGAAGCTTAAGGGCAGGGGCCGCGTGACGCGTCCGCGTGAACGCCAGAGCGAGACATTGCAAAGCTCGAACAGGCTGGCTAAGATCGGAGGCGACGCTGAAGAGGCAGACGAGCTGGAGGAGGGAGAGAACAAAGTCGCGAGGACATCGCACGAGTCGTGGCGCAAGACAAGGTTCGCACCGGCTAAGCGCCTACGTGAGGTCCAAGCAAACGTAATCGGCACCGCCGACGCCACCTCCTGCTCATCCGCGAGCGTACATCACAACGTGAATGCAATAGTAGTGGCATCAGCATTACAAACGAGGTTCAGACACTAGGACGTACACCCGTGCTACAACATCGTAATCTACAGTAGAAGAACAGACCCTCCAGGCGAGAATTAAATATGTACTAAGGCAGGCGTAGTCAAACATGATGAGCGATTTTCGTGGTCAGGTATGTGGCCATCAACGTCCGTTACGGGAAAACGTGAGGTCGCGTCTGCGACAGCAATGCACCCGTTGTACTCCATCTAGAGCGCGAGGCCGGCGCCGGCCACAGCAGCGACGACAGCGACTCCCGCACCGACCAGGCTAGAGAAGCTCATCTGGATAGCGGCGGCGCCGTTGCCGGTGTTTGTTGGGGTGGCTGGCTGGCTCGAGGAGCTCGGGGGGTTTGACGGACCGGGCGCGGGCCCGCTTGACGAGGAGCTCTGGCTGTTCGTGTTGCTGTTGCCAGCTGGCGAGCTGGGGGAGCTCTGGGTAGGGGTAGAGCTGTGAGAGTTGGAGGGCGCTGACGACGAGCTGCTCGAGCTGTTCGAGCCCGCCGCGGGAGAACTAGTCGGGCCGGGGGCAGCCGACACAGCGGAGACCGCGCCAGAGACTGTGAGGACGTCTAAGCACGAGTACATGGCGTTGAAAGGTGAAAACACGTACTGCCCACACACTCTGACTGCTGGAGAGCATCAGCAGCAGCGGCATCAGCCGCCGTGCAGTTCGCCTGGAGACACGCGAGCGCATCGGCCTGGAACTTCGTGTTCGTGCAGACGCAGTTCAAGTCCGCGCTGTGAGAGCCCAGTGCGTGAGCCCTGACACGAGCTTAACAAAACGGCGAAGCACGTACAAGGAGTCGCAACCACCGGTCAACGCAGCCTGCTCTGAGCAGCCAATGACACACGCGTTGATGCCTGCAGCGGACGTCGGGGCGCCTGGGGCCTGGGCGTACACGACGGTCGCGACGAGCGCGATGAGGGAGACGAGCTTGGCGTTGGCGAACATTTTACGTGGAGGGAAAACGTGCACTTCGAGCGACGGCGAGGTGGTGATTCGTGGCGGAGGCGTGAACGAGGGCGGTGGGATAATTCGTCGCGGGTTATATACCAGCCATCCTGCAACCCGCGTAGACGCCGCGAGAAGCTTTTGGGGGATCTGCCCAGAGGGCGTCTGATGACCGGATCGGGCGAAGTTCCTTGATGCTCATCACGCCGCAGGCACGCGGACGGCGCGACCTCGACCGTCGGGAACGTCCGAAAACGGCCCTCGACAAGCCTCGGCGTCGCCTTGGGCAGCGAGCAGCCACTCTTGAACGCCTTTGCCGGGGTTTCTTTCTTCATGCAGTAGTCGTACGACTTTTGCGCGCGCAATGCGGGAGGATGCAGAAGATTCGTCGAACACTCAGAAACGGCGACTCTCCGTCGTAGGTTTCAGTCCCACCGTCTCCCGTCTCCGAGAAACGTCACTTGCCATCCAATAAGCTGTGGACAACGTGCGATGAGAAACGATAAATCATCACTGCCAACGCTGAGCGGTGGATGTGTGCACGCCCGTCCTGCACGCGTGGGAGGGATGTTTGATGAACATTCTGGCGTATGCTATTGCACCCTGGTCATCATCTTCTCGAAGGCTTCCTGGCGACGGCGAAATAAAGGTCAGCATGCAAACGTGAGCGTGAACAGTTTACAGAAACGGTGTCGCGCGAGTTTACAGGCACCCGCAAGAGTATGTTACGAGGGCCTAGAACGCAAGCATAGCTTGACGTGATCACCCAGTGCCACAGGAACGATATAAACGCTACATGGAGAACGAAAGGTCTGCTCACCTCGAGACGGGACAAAAACCACGAAGGAAAAGACGACGACGGCATTGCGAACCTACGGTGCCCATCTCTCCGTACCCCAGTTTCTGCGCGTAGCGCAACACCGCGTATATAGCAGATTGATGCGCTCCCGAGACATTCGTGCGTTTCGATGTCACATCACTGGTGGAAGATAGTCTCTCATACAGACCTTATATAAGCAACCGATGATAGTCGATCGGATTTTGCGTATATAAGGTCTGTGCCAACTTCAATGGGCCTGGGCGAGGGGGGCCGAA
>ALYI01004064.1:0-26518 GCA_001969225.1 Ceriporiopsis andreanae CBS 279.92 | reverse complement strand
CAGCCACTACCTTAAGGCACGACGGGCAAACGATTGAGTAAGACAAATCAGCTGATATTTATCCTGGTCCGTTTTTTCAGAGCACGACGAGCGACCTATCATGATCACACTCTCTGCAGGGCTTACCATCAACGAGCCTCCAACGAATACCAAGCTACGCCTCGAGACGCAAAATGAATGACATGCCGGAGAAGCCCAGCTGCCCAGGTAACCAGCCCAGGTAACCATCTCGGATACTTAGCTATAGGTCTACCAATACGAAGAGCAAGGTGGCCGCTGGGAAAGCAGAATGGTCGCCTCGTCGGTGCCAAGTACATCGAGAACGGAGTACGAAGACATCGAGGTGCTCGATGCGGACTATCTGCATGAAAACGTCGGTGATGACGGGGAGAAACATAACGAGGACGACGGGCACACTATCGACGATGCAGCGCGGCTATCGTGCCTGGATGTACACGATGGGGCTGTCGAACCGCCTGAAGACGACGCTGACCAACATCAAAAAGATGGCGGATCCGACAACGCGGCTCCTGGCGCTGCAAGAGCCCATGGAGCTTCTCAGCATAAGCATCGAGGTCACCCTCGCCGGATCTTTTCAGGTGGAGGAGAATACGACGAGGCCTGGGAGAAGGACGAAGATGCTGCGCTGGCCCTCAGCACAGGTGACAGTCTATCAGGGGGGACGAGAATTTCGAAGCTCGAGTGTTGGCGTCGAGGGGTCTCGCGCTCTGCCAGGCGTGGTTGTCTACCACGGCGCCATTCTGGTGCTTTGCATCAAGCTCATCGAGATCTCATACATCGACCTGGCCGAACAGACCCTCAGTGAGTAACGATCGCATATTGTCCGTTCCCATCAACTTATGACAATGCTCGCAGACAATGGAGAAGATCTCGGAAGAGTTTCCAAGCTCGATCATACGTGAAGGCGGCTTGGCGGCGCTGCTCAACTTCCTCGATTTCTTCTCGATTGCGGTGCGACGCTGCAGGCTGCGTCGAACTGCTGCCGGAGCGTGTTTTCGCAGAGTTTACGTGTCTCTGCATCATCCGCGTCGTGGACTCGTACTACCGGTCGTCTCCTGAGAATTTGGAGGCGCTCGTTGATGTAGATCTTATCAACGCGATCCTTGTTACCTGCTGACGGGTCCTCGCACGCACCGCGCACGCCTGTGCACGTCACTTCTCGTGCACTCAATGGTCGGAGCACCACTGTACCGCAATAGTGTTCACCTCTACACTCGCAACGTGCGCGCTGTCGCCCTCGTGCTGCCTACCTGCATGTCATCGCTTTCCCTGATGCACACGGACACGCTGCTACAACTCCGCACCCGCCGCAGCGTTCGCACCGTCACCATCGCTCTCGCAGGCTCACATGCCAGAGTGTGCCCTCACGAAAGACAACAGCCTTTGCTCTGCGGCATCCCGCCAGCAACCTGTGATGCCCCCACCCTTCGACATCGCCACCCTCATCGTCCCCGTCCCGACAGGGCGACCGGCGAGTCAAATATCACCATGTAATCACCACCCATAAGCTTGAAGGAGGAAATTTAGTGCGGTCGTCAAGGCCGGGAGTACACATCTCGTGACGCTGCCGCCGCCGCCTCTGCGCGCATTGTCTTCGAAGAACAGCCAGACGACCTCCCGCATCATGCTTCGTCGCGTCTCTTGCCACACCACCGTACGCGTCTTGAAGCACGACTTAAAGCACGACAACTTCAGCTTCAAGGTTCAAATGTTCATGCGTAGCTATAGTGTGTTTTCCGCCTCCCGCCCATTCAATACATTCAGAAAAAATTGCTCTGTGCAGACATCTATTGCTTTGTTAGTTGTTCCTCAATCCTTCTCGCCTAGCTCGCTACTAAGCATCTTCCTCACAAGCTCCTCTTCGCGCTTCTTTGACCGCGCCCGATCTGCCTGCAGTCTCTCTAGGCCCGCACGGATGCTCTTCATGTGCACCTCTACAGGGATGCGATCACCCAAGATCTCCGGTGCCGCCACGCGCTCCCTCATCTCCTGCATATCCTCGTTCATTCCCTGCAGCGTCTGTAGCGCGACGCTCACATGCGCCGTCGCGCGCCTTCTGTACTCGCCAATGTTGCTCAGCAGGAACAAGTGCCCGTTCAGATGGTGCAGCCGCTTTCTGTTTCCGCCGAGAACGGTCCAAAGCTCCCCAAGCAGCTCTGCGCGCGCGTCGCTGATGGGGCCGTTCTCGCGTTGCACGAACTCGTGTAAAGTCCGCAGGCGTTCCTCGAGATCGGAGAGTGCGCGCAAGGAGACCTCAGCCTCAAGCACGATGCGCGTCATCTGCGTCTGGAGCACGGACATCGCGTCCACGAAGGTGTCGCGCACGACCTCACGTACATTGACCTTGCGCGAGAAGGGCCACAGTACGGCCAGTGCTGATTGAGAGCGGTCATTGCTGTTCTCAATCGCATGAAGGGCGTAATCGTTGACTGCGACGATGCTGTTTCTTGTGTCAGTAGGAAATCGCCATACTGGGACGCAATACTGTACCTGTCCACTGCACCACCAATGCGTGAGCTCAGCCGCTGGAGGCCCCGCCCCGTCATCTTCGCGTCGGCAACAAAGCCCTCTAGATGGATCGCGAGCGTGTCTCTGCTCTTGAAATCACTGACTTTGACGAGGGTGATTAGGTCTTGAATCGCCATCTCTGCCCGCTTGATGTCCAAACTGATGCCCGAGTTCGCCACGCTGTCGTACAGCAGCTGCTCGAATCGCGACCCCTGCATCTCCACCAGCTGCGGGTAGTCTGCCCATTTGGGATTCTGGGACGTAGATCCTAGTGGACCACACTGTGGGATATACGAGATGACGGGGACCCAGCAGATAGGTGAGATGATGGTGCGGACGACGGACATCACCTGTGAAAGAATGAGGGAAAGGATATAGAAGAAGAGGGCAAGCGACAGGGGTTTGCGCAGGAGGTAGAGGGTGGCCTTGACGACTTCGAACGTGTACTCCGCCGTGTACAATGCGCCCTCATTGAACGCGCTGCGCAACTCATGGCGGATGGCAAAGGGAAGTATGTACATGTCTTCTGTGCGAATCTTTGTTTCGGCCGTCGAGTCTTGTTGTGGTCGTTGTCTATCCGGCTGTGCGAGGAAAGTGGTTTTTCCGCCCTTGCGTTTGCGCGTAAGAGTACTAAGGGCAGTGTCCAACTTGGGGTTGAGCGACTGCTCGCTAGGCCGAGCGAGACCATCCGTATCTGGCTCGTCCTCCCATCCAGCGTCGTCCGAGGGCGTGCCCGAGTGAGAGCTTGGTCCATTGTCGGGCAGAATCCCACCCGGGCTGACGCGAGTGTCGTTGGAATGCCCGGTTTTCAAGCTCCTCCTTGTCTTTCTGTGTTTGATTTTCATGCTCGACGAGTGTGATGGTCGTAGAATGATAAGAGAGGAAGGCTCACCATACACATATGTATCAAGCACTCGAAGCCCGCCGGGAGTTGTTTCAAGTTTTGAGCGGGAGCATAAATATATATCTGCGGGCCAGTGATGCTCTGCAGCGCTGGCTACCAACTGACGACATTCTGCTCCATACTCGCGATCGGCTGCTGATCGTCAGACAGTAATAAGCTTTCCTCCTAGTGCGATCATATGGCTATACTATCGTCGCCGCTGGTCCCAGTCATGGTCGAAATCAATGTATAGTCCTTGAGGTGATGGACCGTTACATATTCTCCGCCATCGTTCAGACAAACCATGCACTTTGTGATGATAATTCAGAAGATATACTCCGGATTGAGGGCCCTGCGTTCTGTTGGAATCACGCGGGTGTTGAGCTCCGCGAGGCTCTGCCTGAGGCCTGATGACGCGTCAATGATAAACGATTGCAGACAGACGTCAGAGAAGAGTACGTACCGGCATAGATACCCATTCCTTCGATACCCATGACCGGCGGACCAGGTGAGGTGAGGTCAACCGGAAGGGGTCGCAGTGGACACGTGCACAGTCGACCGCAAGATCGACGGTACCGCTGAGCAGGGAGTGAAAAGGAGGGAACACGTCAGTCGAGGGTCAGCCAGTCGAGGGTCAGCGCACTGAGAAACGCGCAATATTGTCCGCATATCACGCGAGGAGCTGAGCTCGTCCTCGCTGTCGCCGTTTCAGCCAAATAAGCTCTCAAGGGCGGTATTATATGTACCTTGCGAGGCGGAGCTCTTGGAGGACATCGGGACGGACGGCGCATCCAGTCTGCCAGAGGTGCGGCCGATTAGGAGGTGACGGCGCAAGAGGAGGTGACGGCGCAAGACGTGATGCAGGACGGGCGGGCTCGGGAAGTACTCTGATGGACGCGCTTCTGTTATGCCATGCTGGACCCGCTGGGAGTTGGTCTCGTTGGTGTGTCGTACAGGAGACTGCGACACGCATACGCCGCGGTAGGATGACCATGAGATACGAGCCTGTGATGTGTTAATCGATAGATTTGGCGAGGTCTCGGGCCCGATCCACGTACTACCAATGCTCGTTTCTCACGTCGGATCACCGACCCCACGTCTCTGTACATGTCTCTCCTTTGCCTCGTTCGATTATACGTAAGCTCACTCGGACATTTCCTCCCTGTCACGTAAGGCGTCGAGGACGAGGACGAGGACGCGGCGCGGCGCAGGTACGCGTGCCGCGTGGGTGAGCGCGAGCGCGAGCGTCAGCCGGTGGACCTCGGGTGTGTCGAGGTACCGGTGGAGCAGCGAGTCGGAGTGCGAGTGCGATTGGGAGATCGGTTGCGGCGTTGCTGTCGATGAAGGCGAGCGAACTCGAAGTTGTCTTGCGTGCCGACAATCTACCAAGGCGCAGAATCTAGATGCTCATCGGAATCGACCTCTTGCCAGAATCTCAATAATATTGTTTGACATATGTCGCGTGTGCGGAAACATGGCCAAGCCAGCGCCGAGCCCCGCTTACGCCAAAATATGTTGTGATTATCTGCATACCATTTCGCAGTGTCAGTGTGCAATGAAGATACCTCTGTCAGTCTCCACTTTCCGAACACAACACGGTCGCTGCAGGCACCGCCGGGTTCGCGACTTTGCGCTGTGCTCTGGCATTGAAACATGCGAAACTCTCGTGAGAGTATACAGGGTACGTGAAATGGACAAGTGAAAGGAGAGTGATCATGAGGGTCCGCGAGGTGGAATGACTGATCATGAACACGCAATGCGGCGAAAGAAGTCTATAAGTTGGCAAAGTCGCGCCTGTTGCACACACAATCGAATAGACCCCAAGCAGAAAAGCGAGACGGGTCTACACACCTTCGGAAATAATATAGAGAAGATTCCGCCGCTCCAAGGGTCTGTGCACGATGACATCCAAGCGAAGGGAGGGCCTCGCGATGCTTGCGATGGCGCTTCGCGATCGTAGATCAGATCGCAAGATCATCACGTGCCAGCGCTATGCAGGTACCTCAGGCTCGCGAGGCTTTTCCTATAGCTATATGTTTCCGACAGACCGCAACGCGAACTATCAAGTTTCCATTGACACCTCCCCCTTCGCTTTTTGGGGACTCTGCCTTCCTCGTGAGTTTGAGTACAATGTTCTGCAGGAATAGTAAGCTGTTGGAATAGTAAGCTTGTTTCTAACTTTAAGTCGCCTCCCGGCTCATGATAGTAGTCTCTTTCACAGCAGAACAATTAGTACAGTCGGACAACAGCACAGACAGGTGCTAGCTCTGGTCCTGCGTGTGTGCGAGGGTATATTTGCACCTTGCACTCAGTACTCTCCAAGTGTTGTCACGCGACTCGTCTAGCTATAGAAACCCCGGAGAAACCGCGAGCTTGCCATACATGGCAACATTTCACAGGTTTTCTCAGGTTTTTGGGGTCAATTATTGTCGGGTCATCCTACCCATTGCCACTTTCATCCTTTCTATCCCGGGCCCGTTGCTCAGCGCCTTTCACCCGCTAATCCCGCTGCACAGGTCATGCCCACGTCGCACACTTGCTCCTCGCGAGCAAGGCACGCGTCCTCAGTACTTCATCAATCGTTCGTCTGGTCACAGGTCCCGAGGACGGTCGGTCCACCAACGGTGACTCCTTTGCCTTCCACGGAGATGACGCCGGCGAGAACTCTACTAGACTGCCGACTTCACATCCGAGCTCGCGTCCGCTGTCGACCTCGGTCAAGCACGGTACGCCATCGTTCTCGTACCTCGTGATCTACAAGTGACGATTGACTTTCGCGTGCTGCATGCAACATCCACTCATGCTGTACTGGTTCGGACGCAAACCGGTACTTCTGCGGCGACCGATGCCATGTTGCGTTACAAGGAAGGTATGGCTGGCTCTGAAAGCCCAGAGCTGAACGACGCCTACCGACACAACAAGTCTACCGCTCTGCAGCTTTCCGGTTCATATTCGTTGCACTTTCAGTGCCGACTGGCGAGAAACAGAGGTTAACAATCCGTCGAGCTGCACCGAGCACACAAACAGCTCCTGTAAGCGCACAGGCTGATAATTCAAGTATGCCTCTATATGACGCAGGCCGTATGCCTCTCACCGACGTGACAGACCACCGATCAGCATAATCACCCTCCCCCCGGCCGTCTTCCAGCTCGCAGACATACAGCGCATAAGCGCATCCACGCGACAAAGCACAATCTCCACGAGATTTGCTCTATAAGATTGGCTACGGCTGAAAGTCTGAGGAGGCACGTCAATATTACTCGAACGTGTCATGTCTGTTCTAGCGGCTGAAAACACATGCTTTTAGATAGCACCACAGTGGCGACGACCGGCCACGGCTCACCGTGAGTTAGGCCCTGCTCGTCGGCCTGCATCTGTCTTGACAACACGTAGACCTTCGTCGTTTCGCGGCAGCGCAGGTCGATGCCGGACCTTAGAGCTGTGTTTCATACAAAGGCCGGACGTTTCATCTCGGGCATGTACGTACATACTACGACCTGGTCTTCACGATTCCCCACGAGGCCTGCGTAACTGCGGTGCGCGTGGGTATTGTTCCCGGCCGCGGCGAGTCTGAACCGAAGATTGCTTCCTAAAAAGAAAAGGACGCCAACTGGGGTCTGGTAGACCACGACAATCGACAGCGGGCTCGAAGGAATGGCGACCAAAGTGGCGAGCACGTGGTTCCCGCCTCCCGACGCGCGTCATCGATATTTGGCATGTCACATACATCAATGTCAGAAATGCGCGCAGTCGCTGTCCGCCCTGCTTTCGAGCAAGGATTTCAATTCAGCATCCGCCGTACCATATTCGTGAAACACGTCCTTAGGCTCCGAAACTGAAGCGCGCTCACCGCGCGAGATGGTGGAGCCGGTGTTTCAAGAGACGACGACTGAAAGGCGGGCCTATATCTGGAGCCGGCTCCGGATTCTGCGACGCTGGGGATCATTGGGTATATAAGAAACTCATACCTTGGTAGTAGACCGTCAAGCTTGAAGTCTAACACCTCTGCGCCGATGCAAATCTTATCCTCTGGAAGTCCCACTGCTGAGCATGCTAGGCAACGGCAGCAGCTTTATCTGCGCCGTCATACCAATGGCATCACCCTGTGGCCTGCTGGGCATAGTGTCACACCATCCTATTGGTCCAATGATCAACTCCTTCACTTTCTCAACTACGACTGGGCCCTCCGCAATGACCAGTGGAGGCCCGATATCGTCCCACCGGGAGGATACGACGACTTCGTTCAACAATTCATCTCCAACGGCAAGGATTCTCAACGGTGGTGCACAGTAGACCGTGCCACCGGAAAAGTCACCAAGCGCGGACAGCCGTTCAAGCTCGATCAGCTCGTGCCGCTAATTCCTGCTACCCATGGCTATCATGGTGAAGCGCTCCACCAACAGCCAAAGAGGAATAGGCAGCAGAGAACGGAGAGGTTGGGGTTGGGACAGTTGCGGGAGATAGGGTTGCCGAACACGGACCGACTCATTGGACTTGAGCGTCCTCGGTCTCGGTGCGGTGGGAGCAGAGGCAGGGACAACGACAACGAGAGACAATTGCTGGGAAAGCGCAGGAGGATTGTCGGTGCGACGGGCGACTCCGAGACTGAGCCTGAGATCATGGGCGATAGGGACCGTGACGGCGATGTCCTCATGGCGGACGCTTCCTCCGCCACTACCTCATCGATTCTTCCCGCTCAAACTGCCGTCGCCGACCCATCATGCATCAACAGTCGTCGGCACGACGATCATAAGCATGGAGCAACTTACACTAAGCGCGCTCCGGCGCCTATAGTCTCCTACCCCAGCTCTGATGAACGTTTTCATCGGCAAAACTGAAGCGAAGAAACTCAGCGCGAATACGACGCGAACTTCGACGCGTACAAGAATTAAACCACCGGTTTTGAACCCCGTGACGCGCCGCAAAGCTGCACATGTTGGGTGGACAATATTCGGAAGGTGTACGCCGTAGGACGGACGGCGGGACGCTGAATCTCAGTATTGACGTTTTCTTGTTACGCAGCTGTACATATATGACATTTCTTGAGGGCGCTGATCGCGCAAAGCAGGCGAGCAAAGCCCTGAAATACGCTGATTCTGTCTTCGCAGCGTTCGCGTGTCCAGGTGCTTGCCGTTGTACGGCGGGATGTCTCATCCAAAATGCTGCCATCGCACTCTAAAACGCACCACGAGCGAGCCTCAACAGCGGCGGGTGGCTATCGAACTGATCATGCTCCAATAGAGACATTGTGCACGTGGTCATGACTTGGTCCGACTTTCGCGTCGGATGTGCTCTGAGTTACAATGCGTCAGCACGAGGAAGCTCTTCTGCATGAGAAGAGATTAATTCTACGGACATATATTGAGGTGATCTAGTACGTGCCCCTCGACAGAATGTACCCCTGGTTCAGGTGGTTCACGTGCAGCTTCTTCGAGTGTTTCTAGAGCCATGTAAGCGTCGTACGCCCCGAGTGCTCCTACTAATGAAGTTGACGTACACTGGCAGGATGTTCACGGGAATGATGAAGTCGCGCAAGGGTGTGTCAAGCGGCCATAAATTCGTGCCGAGTACCACGATTTTAACGGATGTTCATCTCGATACGGGTTTTAGAAAAAAATACTCGCGATGAGCCGCTTCGACAACCTAGTAGCGTCGTACGTCCTTGTCGCCAATGCACTGACAACACTGGTCGTGCCCACTACTCAACGATGAAACTTGTTCAAAAAGGCGGATTCACGAATCTCCGACTCGTCTGGTTTCTGGTACGGCTTCGCATATGCGGGCGAGACGTGATGGACCGCTTCATGGGTCAGGCTCGCTTCGTACGGGGCTCGGCGGACGGGGTTTGAGGCCGAGGCAAGCGTGCCCAAGTTGTTGCCGTAGAATGACAGCTAGCGAGCGACAAACTTCGTCCGCTGAAGTTGTTTAGTCTCCCAAACGTGCTGTATGGTCATCTTCGAGCGAAAGAGGGGCGCACATAGGGTTACTTGAGCTGATTTCGCGATCGGAGCCTCCAGGGCGAGGTTGGTTTGAGGGGCGCGCTGGCTTCTGAAGGCTTTGGTGTGATGCTTGTGACGCGCTTACGAACCTCCTCCACACACCTTGGCCGCAATTTGGGTCCAGATAGGAAAACTCACGAGTGGATGATGTAACGTTGACAGCCCAGGGCAATAGAATCGCCACGCAGCCAGCGCGGAACGTTCGTCGTCCTCTTCATTTCCGTCTCGATGCTCGAAGACTACCTTGTGAAACTGCATTGAACATGAGATCGACACGGATAGGGCTCTCATCTGCAGAAACCACGAAGGCTACGACGTCACTCACGTCGTTGTATAATGATCTGGCTATCCGTTTGACGAGGGTTCCAAGTGTCCGGTGCTGCCTGCGTGGCGCGCATAGGATTCGGAGTGAGTTCATTGTCCCAAGCCCATTGATAGAAGCGCACCTCGAATCTATGTGATCTCGGAGTGTCAACTTTATGGCGCAGGAGCCTCATTCCACGGCACGCGGAAGGCTGAGGTAGGAGAACGTATTTATAGCTGGACGGCACGTAGTCGGTCCTCAATTCTGAAGCCGGTTTACTTTACGGCACATACCGTGATATACAGCTTCAACAAAGAGACGTCCTTGGACTCGGAAGGGTTCCAGCGAGACATGGTGGGCGCGGTTGGGCCATCCGCTCGGGGCGCCATCAGCGTCGCAATGCTAATCAAAGGCGGGGACTTTGGGCGGGCAAAAGGCGGGCAAAATCCCGTCAGCCTTCTGTTAATCACTGATCAATTATCAAAAAACATGTTTACAGGATTCAAGCGCACCTTGCATATGTCGGCGTGCACGCCTTGACGCCATGGCACGATCGGTGTGTGGTGCCCTGACACGTCTCGGAGCCCCTCGGCACCAATGCCTTATTCCGTCTTCGACAGTCCCGTCCCAGAAAGTTCCTCGGGTCGTGACTCGACATTGTCCCGTCCCGATTTCTGATGAAAGGTCAGCAACACAGACACGACATAATCTGTTGTACGTGCCCCAAGGGGCGCGCCGCGCGTTTGCAAACCGTGTGATCCTCATATGCCAAACCTTGACATCATATATTTGTCCTATATTTCTTATCAGTCAGCGAGAGTTGAGAATAGGCTGACAACGCAACAACGTACCTAGCCCGCGCCAGCGCATGGTGCACACCTCAACAGTGAGCTGAGCGTGTCATGCCCGACAAGACGAGCTGCTCCTGGCTCCAAGCGTGTACGCATCAACCTGCGGTTCGTTTCAGATTGTGCGTGGCAGACGCACACGCTCCAATCATCACGCTCTCGTCCTCCGCATGTTCCTCGCCGACCATAAAGTAATGACGACAGCCCACCATCGACACGGCTCGAGTGCGTACCGCGTCGACGGAGTCGGAGTCTCGCAAGCCTTGATGCCTACTCTCTCTCTCAACTCGCGCATCCTTGCATACCGTCCGTTGTTCATCCGTCTAACCTATTGCTTTACTGCCGCGGCCCGTTTGGCAATCAGCCGACGTGTCAATCTTTCAGATCGCTTTATTTTCGAATTAGTATTGTGGATAGAAAGCGATATCTGAAAAGAGTGCACACACGCATCGAATAAGGCCCCGTCGCTGTCATGGGCTCACTGTAGGGTGCTCGTCGTGGTAGGTTGTGGTCCGAGTCGGGAGTAGACGCCCATCGTAGACCGCGACGTCTCAGGTTGATGGCGCGGCGGGCGCCGACGACACGAAGAGCAAGACACCTGCGACGACGACAGGGAGCCGCGGGCAAGCTGGTGAGTACCGTCGACATTAAATTGAAGAACACACTTCCGCAACGGGCACCAACGAGAGTCTGAGTCGAACCTGCCACCCACGCCGATGCCGGCATAGGCTCGGTCCCAGCCGTTTCGAACTCCGAGACGCGTCTAGATCTTGTCCAAACGGCTAGGCAAACCCTATAGCTATAGCCCGAGGCTGTGTCGGCGACTGGTTCAATCTCTGCAGTCATTCTCTTCGAGCAAACACGCCTCGTACAATCTGATGTCCTACGTATTGCCTCCTGAAGTTACGCTGTTCATCATCGAACACCTACGCCAAGACCGGCCAGCGCTGCGCGCGATATCTCGCGTATGCAAAAATTGGCACCTGCTCTCATTCAAGTTCCTATGGGAAAGTCTAACACTAAGACCACAAAATCAAACAAAGTACGCGTACCATCTGATACTACATTGGTTCCAGAACCGTCCACGGCACACAAGCACACTGCGGTCGCTCACACTCGGCGCCACACGAGGAGATGTCCCCAATCCATCGAGTGTATCTCTGCAACCACCGATCCTGCTAGGCCTTTTGACCATTCTAACAAAAATGACCACCCTTCGACTGATTGGAGTGCATTGGATTGGGCGAGGTGCCGTGCATTTCGCGCGACCATATGCGACTGACTTGCAGCACGTATGGGTGTCAGGAGTCGCGGAGACAGGATTTGTGCATCTTGTCAACCTTCTACCCGAGAAATTGACCACGCTCAGTATACGCGACATTACGTAAGTTTCGTAGAATCCTCGCGCACAAGATGCTGATGGCATGGTCACCGTGACTACAGATCTATGGGACTCACGGACCAGGTGTGGCCATCGGAAAGCGAGCGTGCCGTGCAACGATTAGTGTTGCAGTTGCCACTGAACTTCTTGGAACGAGATACGGCACACTTGCCTCGCGTCGAGCGCCATGGACATCTTTCACTTCTAAACGTCAGAAATCTTTGGACAGGTGTCGTAGCATTCAAGGCGCTCCGGCAGCAGGATCTCCACTTGAGCACTCTGGCATTATCCTGTGACGCCAAATTTTTTGGTACGTACTTTGTCTTTGGCACACTCATTGGAATTCTCAAATGACATCATGCCCGCAGACAACTCCCACCTCCTGCGTGGTATTCTGGCCGCGGACAGAATGTTGTCGCTCACGAGCCTCGTGCTGTACCTCCACGTCGCTGTCGACATTCCTATCGTGCGGCATCACAAATGCTGACACGTGTGTATTGCCGCCTCGAGTAACGGAGGTGCCAGTCGATGCTAACCACTTATCTCATAGAGCGTCGATGATTCAGCAGGCTTGAGATCGCGTACTCGCTTGGGATGGATGGCATAAACATGAAGGTGCGCGATCGCGCTTGTAGCATCACCTTTATTTTTTCCGCAGGCTGAGGCTGACGTGTAGGAGGATGGAGCGCGTCATGGCGCACATTCACTCGTCTTACGCATACCAGTCCTTCTGTCCCGCCATCACATCGGAGGTCGTGATTTTCGATATCCACAGCGTGATACAGCCCCGCCGCTGTAGGGAAGAGACGTGATCTCCCGGGAAGATATCTATTGCTCCGGTGGTTTTCTTCGCATCGTCGCGCTCAAGTTCGACATCGCGCACAAGTAGAGAACAAGTGTACGATGATGTGGGTGGTTCCGAGTTCCGTGTCAATCCTAGATCTCTCTAATGACGATGATCCTCGTAGGCAAATAGCGAGTTTAGTTTGAAGTGGATGAACGGATGTCATATCGTATTTCCTGCGATACAACAACTTCAATGCTGACCATTGGGCACAGGATAGCCGGCACGATCAAGAACTCGTCTACCAGCTGTTAACCTCACGCAGATGCTGAGCGCTGCGCACTAGGGTGTCATGTGTGCATCGTGATGTCTTTGGTTTTCAGACTTTGCGACTGTACACTGTACGGTCGCCCGCCTTAAGTGACCGGGTGTAGTTAGTCATACTCGCTTCTCGTGCGATCTCATTTTGCTTATTTGTTTATGCTTCTGACCCGCAAATGCATGTCACAGGTGGCGTCAGCTTCTCGCTACGTGTTCTTAAACATCGTATGCCTCCTCCGCTATGGTCGTGTCGTTGTGAGTCGTCGTGCTTACTATGAGGGCAGGACCGACTAGCGGTTGGTGGACTTGTACTTATCGGTTGTCATCCAGGATCGTGCAGTGTGACCCACACCGTGATACGCAGCCCTCCTCCGGAACGAGGGATCCACTATAGATGCTTCATATCACACAGCAACTGTCACCCCAGGCTCCATCCACTTTGTAGCATTTGTAGCTGGCTGTCGTCGACGCGCTGCCCCGAACGATGAAAATTAGAGCAATAGCTATGTAATGACTGCATTTGTGCATCCCTGTTGACGCGCGCTCTTCTGAAATCATTCCGGTTCGTGAATTTTTCGCCACAGTGCTCAACGGCTTCCACGTCGAGTTGGCTGGTAGCGTTCACTTCGCGTCGTTCATGCCTCGCACTAAGGTCGCGGAACTCCGGAGCAAGATCCCAGCTTAGGTCGGCCTCACGCTGAACTCAATCTATACCAACCCCGCGCGATTCGGCTTCCAGGTGCCCTTGTGGCAGGAGATGCGTCACTCTAGTGTCTGTATCGAGTACTTCCGTGTTGCGGCTGGTGTGCCCAGCAGTGAGAAGGCTGCCATGATTATCGAGGGCACGCGTCAAGCACCCTTCAAGCGGCATCTGCCAGATCCTCAACATTGCGGCATCGAACTCCGACTTCCGATGATTTATCAGTGAACTGGTGGAGGCGCAGTCGTGCGAGGACTTCCACCAGTCAATCATCGCCGATCCGCGCGCACAGGAACGTCATCCTTGTCGGTGGTTCTGGCTTCGGTGGCGCTGACGACGTCTGACCATACCTACTCGAAGGAGACTGGTGGTATCCTCACCGTGCGCTCCGATCTCGGCGAGCCGATTCACAAGATCGCGAATCCTCGCGTCAAGCTGTAGACGGAGTTCGATAACACTGTATTACGCTACCCATGGCACACACCGCCTGCGAGCTGCAAAGCCTGGACTCGACGTCGATTCGGTGCGGCACCGGAGCCTCGCAGACGGACGATCGTGGCGTGGGCAACACGCCCCGGGGCCTTGACCGCGCGTGGGCGACGATGTGTCCGAAGCGTCCTGGTCGAAGGGGCGTTGATTGGGGCTGGAACGGATGCGCATGCGCTTTGTATGGATGCCGAGAACGCGCTGCGGTGTTGGGATGTGCCAGCGCTGTGGCTGAAGCAGACGACCAACGCACCTCCATTGCCATCGTGTATCGCCCGCTGAGGCATGATGCGCTTGCGATGGGAGTAAAAGAGAGCAAGAGCCTCGAGGCTGGAGGGGAACAACGGTGCAGCCCGGGATGTGGCGTCCTTTCCTGTCCAGCGTCCACAAAGTTCGCTCCCGTCGCGCGTCCACAAAGCTCGCCCCCGTCGAGCGTCCACAAAGTTCGCCCCCGTCGAGCGTCCGAAGCTCAAAGCTCAAAGCAGACCCGCCGGTGCCGGTGATGGTCGGCCGATGCAGGGATAGGAGAAGTGCGAGGCGTGGGTTGGCGAGCACCGCTCCGAGGTGGTCCCAAACCTTGGCAAGTTCTCGCGGACATGACCTACGAGAGGTGGTGCGTCGCACGATTCGTCTTATGTACGTCGCGCATCAGGGCCATAGGGTAGACATCGTGCTCGGTGACCTTACCGGTACCGGTGACCTGCTGCGCCGTGTCGAGGAACGCTTTGCGTATGCCAATGGCGGCGGCCTCGAAGCTTCCATCTTTTTATAGTATGCATCGCTCGACAAGCCATGAGTATCTAGAGTCATTCTTCAATATATCTCCCGTGCTCACCAAGCAGTTCCTGTCTGCGCAGGACAAGGCGTACTTTTTTTACGATTTCGCAGCGCCGGATCCAGAAGTCTGTGGCGTTTATTTCTAGATTCGACGTGGCGTTCGAAGTCTGGTTCAAGAAGGCTGAACACAATACAATCTCACAGTCGTCGCAGGGTAATGGTCCGGCATATTACAGCGCAGCTGCCACATGTTCCATATTGCCAGTAGTGTCGCATTACCATGCCGGTTGGTGATTCGAGGGTTTGTACTGGAAATTGCGGCCTGAGTAAAACCGCGGTATCGCAGCGGTCCTCGAAGATGGTGATGTCGATCAGCTGCATTGTGTGTCGTACCGGGTCTCAACGGCCTTTGAATTCGGCAGCCTCGTGCTCGCTGTGAGAGCACGGGGCAGCGGACAAGGAGATCGCGACCAGTAGCCCTTGCTCAAGGTGATCGATCCCCTTCTGCCCTTTGCGAGGAGCGAAAGACGGCGAAGAGGTTTGTCAACGTGGGCTGTATCTTGCACGATGGTGTGAGCGATCAAGATTGCATGTAATGTAGAAAGATCAATTCTTTGGTGATCAATCGCTTTGTTAGCCTCTTCCCGCGGTATTCACATCGAACTGTAACCCTTACCATGACCTTTCAAGCTGAAGGCCGTATCATGGACGCCGTCTGCGTGAGTAAGCTCGTCGGTCATAGTACGTTGCTGACGGAATGTTTGTCAGAACCTGCTCACATCTTGTCATGGGATCGAGCTTGGCCGTATGCGCACTGTTGTAATGGACGTGTTCAGGGTCTCGTTATGCGAGACTACAGGTGTTCGAGCGACTGCCATCAGAGCAGCGTTACACGCGCTCGGAGAGGAGAAAGGCTGTTAGCTTGGCAAGATTTATCCAGGTGTAAAGCTGTTTACGCACAAGGAAACAGCGGTCACTGGCGCTATGAGTATGTTTATCCCCAGGGTGACATGTACGTTTCCGTTATTACGCACCACGATGAAGGGAAGGTAGCGTTCAATGTCAGGCTTACGGGTGTTGTTCAGCCCATGTGTACGAGGAATGGACCTGCTGTGGAAGAACATCAGTGGTCAAGTGGGGTGCCAGGCTCATCGGCGCTGTTGATGGCTGCCCATGTAGTGCGCAGGACAGCTTGTCGTATACTGACGCTCGCGACGGATTCATCTCGCCGCCCGTGACCTTCGGGGGCTGGGTCTCGAGCTTTGCCAGCGAGTAGGCCAAGTCATCGGTAAATTCAAGAGTGCGTCATCTGCAATATACAAAGGTAGTGGAAGCAGCAGGAGAAATGTGGAGAAACAGAACGAAGTTATAGTACGCTTTCGAAAAGTACCGCATGGAGTTTGATGCTATACCAGGGGCTTTACAGAACGCTAGGCGAGTTGGAACTTGGGGTTGCGCAGCGCTTGCCCTATTTTCCCTATCGTCTCCGCCGTCGCCATGTCGCGAACCACAATTCGCCCGTCATCTTGGTCGAAGAAGCTAACGTGAAACGCCCTTATATGGGGCGTGCGCCGCAAGTAGTCTTCCACCTTGGTCCAGGGGAACTGCGCTATATGCATGCGAGTGACCCTTTGCAGCTCTTGTGCGTGCTGGTTTGTGCGGACGTGACGAGGATCATTGTCGCAGCTCTTGCATGGCTCACTGCGTATGCAGATAGTGGTTGTGAGGACGGTGTCTGGCAATGCTGAGGTGATGGTGCTCAAGACAGCCCAACGGTCGTCTACGGCGGCAGCGCTGCGTGTACGATTCGTGGGAAGCGTAAAGGTAACGCGGAAGGAGGTGAGTGCCAACTCTGGGTTCTTGCGCGTAAACGAGCGTTGAGTCGCTGCGATTTGCAACCACTCGGTCGCAAATCTGCATGCTACGGAAACGTTACTCAGACATGCTGCCGCACAGAGCATAGTTTAAAACGCACCGTTGGAACCGTCCTTGCTCTCGATTTGCAGTCCTCGGCAGCCAATGTAGGCTTCTGCTGCCTTCGCCACCCACGCCAATCTGGTGTTATCACCTATCATCAAGCGAAGGTGTCTCAAGTTTACCAGGCGTGGCAGCTTTCTGAACAACCATTCGTGACCGTAGTCGTCGAGCTCCAGCTCGAGAATGTGGCAATCGATACGGGCGCGCGTGAAAGACGTGGGCGGTAGAGGCCGTTGTTGGAACAGTGCCTGTAATCGGTACCAGTTTACCTGGGCGATGCGCAAGTTATGCACAGACGAGAGGTGATTGAGGAATAGGAATGGATCGTCTCCGGGTCTTACACCTTCGATGTATTCGAAAGCGAAAGACTTGAGCGAGCGCCGTCGAGCTGGCTCCGCGACGCGAACTGGACCCGGACTGCAAAGGTCGCATTGTTCAACGCATGGATTAATGAATACGCATCCGGCCAAAGCCATGTGTTGCACATTGGGTAGGGCGTCGAGTATGTGCAGTATGTCGCATGTCGTGTACTGCGGAACGCCTTCGCGCTCTTTCGGAGGAATGACGCGCCCCGAACGGGGCAACTCTGCAATACTAGGATGAGACTGCATGAAAGTGACGAAAGCGGATAGCTTATGGGTTTCGTCGGTGTTGGAGGCAATGCTAACGTCTTGAAATAAGCGGGTGCGCGCGCGGGGTAACCAATCCTTGGAAACGAGAGAGCACTGAGCGAGTGCCTGTCTGTCTCCCGCATTGCAATCAAGAATAGCGTCTTCGAGTTCTGTCGGAAGAGAGGGTGGCATTGTGTGCAATGGAAGAGGGATCGAGGGTAAGAGCAGCAGAGGGTTGTTGTGGTGGGAGGCTGAAGCGCAAGTCTGGCGCTCCGCGCTGATTTGTCTTCTACTTGGCAGGTTGGACGAGTTCGCCGCGAATTTCATCAGTCCTGTGGCCGATCTCGCGTGGTCATTACGTGTTAATTAGGTTCTCAAATCTCGGTGTATCCATGAGTCGAGTGTGGTCTGCATTGTTTTCGCCCTGTATAGTCACTGATCAGGAGAAAGCTCTCATGCTACTTCTCAGTAGTTAGCGGGACCGGCTGATAATCGACGAGCGAGAGATTCAATTTAATGTCTGAATTGCAGGTCCGCGCCATGGCACCCGTGTTCGCTTGATTGGCGGGAATAACGAGCTCGAGTACTGCTCGCCAGGCTGCTCAGCACCGCAGCCCTTGCAGGTCACATCTACTTCGCGGTCTGCCCAGCTCGAATTCGCCAGGATGAAGCGGCGCATGGTCCCCGTCATTGGCGTGTTCGAGACGACAAAGCCTGGAAATCAGCGTAACCAATAACTGAAGTTAGGGATTGTACAGTGTGTACGCGGGTCACAACTCACGCCTACAATCTGTAAAGTATTAGAAGCTAGAGCTCGAATATAGTCCTGGAACCGGAGCGTGTGCGGCAAACGCGTGACGTGGCAATATCCGGTTTACGTTCCTATGCTTTCCCAGTGTCGGACGACTTCCTCTCAACCGCCATGTTCACGTTCTTTCCCCCTCCTTCGATGTTCCCTTTGTCAAGTCTCGATTTATTGGTACGTTTGTGCTTATTGCGAGGCTTTCTTCTTACTGCACACAAGCCCACCGTGTTCTGCAGATGGCTCGTGTCATTAACGTCGATAATGATGGTGGTCCATCATGGACCGCTCACCTTAGTGTCCGAGCTTTGGACCCGATATCTCTCATATGCTGCCGAACTGATCGACCTGCACGTACCGCACCGCGTATGAGAAGGTGAAGCCTCCGGTGAGTCTATATAGTGAGAACATACGCGTTGCTGCAACTAGCTACGCAGCGTAAGAAGAATGTACCCTAGTGTCAAACAAGATCGGTACTGACCTTTCGAGTGTTAGTCGCGGCCCTCTGTGTCACTCGTAAGATAGTCGTGGGCGTTTGGACACCGGAGATAGAGCCGTAGGGTGACGGTAAACTTGGAAGTGGGCATTGGTAGGAACGACGCTCACGATGTTTAGAGGAGATCATCAGCAATGTAGCCGAGTAACGAAAGCGAGAGTCACTCGTAATGCCGTTTCGGATAATCGTCCGACGCTGACAAGTCGTCAGAGAGTCAATTTCCTCGTATACAATCCACATGTAGTGGGAAAGGCGAGAGCATGAATTTCCTGCCATGTCAGTGGTGTATGATATGAGAGTGTGTCAGAGGAGCCCGCGTGGAACTGACGGTTCGGACGGGACCCAGGAAACCCGGGTTGGTTGACAGCCGCACGGTGTCGCACGGCGGGCTGTCGTGGATTGGAAAATATGAGTAGGTTGAAAACAGGCAGGCAAGACGGTTTGCGTACCTTGTACTGTGGCGCTTCCACAGCCCTTTATAGCATGCCATACGAGTTAAGGAGCTGCGTGAAAATAGGCTGATGAGCTAGGGCCGTCGTGTGGTCGAAGTCTAAACTGCAGCGTCCGAGCTAGCCACGACGAATTAAAACACAGAGGAACGTGTTGCGAGAGGAGCTAGGGGTACAGGCGCTTGTGTTCTCCCGTCGGAGACTGCAATATTCGGGAATTGCCGATCGCGGTCGCAGTCTCTACGCGCGCATTGCAAGTTACCCGACGACTTCAGCACGGCCTTGTCTGCAACAGGTCAGAGTCCAATTCCCAGGTCGAAGCACTGTCATCGCGCATCAGTCGACGATTCAACGCGTCAAGTACGTGGGTCATCAGCCAAAGAGCTGTGGCATTAACCGGAATGACAGACAGCATGTGGGCAGTAGCTACTTCGCAATTATATGGGTGAAACGCATAACGGAAGGGCGGATAAGTTTTATGACGTGAAGCAGGAGGGTGCATATGAGGATGTACTGTCTGCGATGCAATCAAGATCGGTTGTACGGTTTTACGCTCTGCAGCGCGATATTAATGAACGACTGACTAGGTATAGCACTATTGCATCTGATCTAGTAACGGTAATACGGTAATGACCCTCTAAAACGAATGCCGTAGCACGAATTGAAGCATCATTGCGAAAGTTAGATGAGGATACTACGCGTTGTGTGTATCGGCTGTACGTTCGAAATTTCGTGGAGATATAATTGCAATTTGCGTGGAACAAATCTCATGTAACTCGTCCTGCATGCAATCGTGACTACGCACCCCGAACTGACCGTGGATGCGATATCATATTTCGTCGTTCAGAGCGTACATTCGTGTCCCGGCATGCCCGGCAGGGCCCTTCTATAGGTATATAGATTGTCCCATTAAAAATACCCTAGTCATTACGGAGCACGGTACAAACGCAGCACCCGAATCATCTCAAATTCAGTCCGCGCGTAGTGCATGTGAGAACATGACGACCGCACCACATGGAAATCAACAGACACGACGTCGTTCTGTCGCAGATACGAGGCATCAAGAGGGACAGTGTCGATAACGGCGGGACTGATGATTGCGTGACAATCGTAGACATTGTCAAAGAAGCGATACTGAGCGCAAAGCATGAGCTCAAGAAGTGACACGGGCAGGGTACGACTTACCGCTCCTGTGGAAAACTCGTCACCGAGACTCTGGCGACTGACAAAAATGACGGGCGCAGTCACTGGGATCTAGTGATGAATCTTCTGTACAACTGACGACGAGCAAGCTGATACTCACGAGTGGGAATTTGTCTTTCAGACAGCTTCAACTCCAGATGTTGAACAGCGTAGCCATCCTCCAGTCGAAGTGGTCGACCCATCAATTCCACAAAAGGTAGGGGCTGACCGTCTTCGTCGAAGAAGCGACTCTTCACGATGCGGACAAGCATCGTGGCTACCAATGGCTTGTCGCGCAAGACTAAGACATCACGCAACAGACCATGTCACCAGCAGGCAGGTGGAAGTTTTGCCAAGGGGAATTTGTACAGTTCGACGTGTGTGAGGCCTATCATTCGCTGGAAGGTCTCGATCAACGGCGGCGAGAGCGGGAACGGGTAACGGATAGCGCTCTGGAGAAAGTGCCGTGAGACAGTATGATAGAGAGCGGCAAGCGGACGTACGAGGTCGGCGGGGTCATTGGCCCCATCTTCAAGTCGTGGCGAGCTAGAATATATACGTGATTAACAAGTACGCAATGTGAATACACTTGTAACGCACCTGGATGAACTATAGTCGTTTTCGTCTTGTAAGGACATATCAAACAAAGCGTAGAAGAAGGCGAGAGTAGATGTCGAGGGAGAAAAGCTGGCCGGGTCGCGAAATGGACAGAGATCGTCGTCTTATATAGTGGGCGGCAGGATGATCGGCGGGGTCGGGAAGCCGAGTTTAGGAAATGATGTCATAATCGGTCGCTAGCGTCCTATGTCAGAGTATAAGAAGGTTGAACAGACAGGGATGATGTGCGCACCGAACATGTCTTTGCCCACCGAACTCGACTTACTCGTCATCGAATACCTCCGTACAGATCCATCTGCACTGGAGGCATGCTCGACGCTATCGCGATCATGGAGGACCCTCTGTCGGCCGTACATGTTCCGCACGTTGAGAGTGACCCCTAAAGACGACGACCCGTCGTTTGTAGGGTTCGCCGATATGTTGGAATGTAGCCCGGCTGTTGCGTCTGAGGTGCAAGACCTCACGCTAACGCGACAAGCTGAAGATCGACATACTAGGGCGCTACGACGTCTTGCTACCACCAACAGCGAGGAATCTGATGTGAGCGCTCTGAAACGATGAACAATACTTGACACTTAGCGTTTTGCAGACCCCGATACACCACTGGCAACCGTCTGATGCTAGACTAAGCTACTGTGCACTTGGTCGCATTCTAGAGGCATTGCCGAACCTACAATCGCTTACGGTGTCACACTGCCGATGGGAGAAATGTCAGGAGACGGGTGAGGAGAGGCACGTTTGCTACTCGGGCGATGGCAGGAAGCAGCTCACGCACCTTGCCATCGACCACCTTCGAGGGTCGGATCCCAACGCAGACCCATGGCGCATCTGGCGCGTTGTATCTGGCGCACAACACGTCCAACTAGGCATCATAATCAATGAGCCCCCGTCCCTCACGTTGCAACTACTCGACGATACGCCATTCCCATTGGAACACACTCAACCGCCGCGTATTCCAGCACGACGGGTAGCTATCCACTTACCGCTTTACCCCGCATGGGATAAAGAATACATAGTGAAGATGCCGGTGCTATACGAAGTCGCAGATATGAGGGTGTGGCACGTGTCGCGAGAATCGATGACGCGTTTGGCTGCCCTCGTAGAAGAGTCACACGCCAGCCTGACTGTTTTGCACATCAGCATGTTGGCGGGGTTGAAACGTGAGTTATCAACGTATCGCTACGATCGACAAGCTGACGACTTTTTGGGCTGTCTTCCAGTAGGACCGGCTGCCACATGGCAAGTGGTAAACCTCGGTATCTGCGATAGGTTAGAAGAATTGTCTGTGGCAATCCCGCTAGAACCAGGATCGGCATTCACCGTGCTAGACAAGATAGCCGTTGTCGCGCAGTTGCTTGGTAGCCTGCCGGCGTCCGTAAAACGCGTCAGTATCCGGCTAGACTTCGAAGACGACGCGACCACGCACGGGCAATGCCTTCAAGCCATCCAGTGGACCCTCATCAAGGACAAGCTACTCGCTATCCCCACCCTTGAGGTGGTGTCCATCATAACGGCGACGTACAGCTGCGAGGGGTGGCCATATGATGACACCGCGCCGTGTGCTGTGACGGGACCACAGACGCGTATAGCGCTGGCAGCGGCGTATAGCAATCGAATCCGACAATCACTTGCTGAACTAGTAAAGTTAGGTAAGATTCAATAGCCTTGAGGACGCGCAGTGCGCAATATGGACGCTTACCACCGCGTACAGGCGTCCAAATTCGACTTATACAAGATTAACGGCGTGTAATAGGATAATGCCATATGACTTACCGGTTTCATAGAGGTATATATGTACGAGAGGTTGTGTAACAAGGCATGCCTCGCGGTGGCGAGATTTAGAGGAAGTGGTGAGAGGCAACCCGCGCGCGCTAAAGGAACACAATGCCATTTGTAGCACCGCCTTTGAAACCGCTCACGTCACTAACACAATACATGCTAGGGCGTAGAAGCACAGAAACAGAGAATTGAGCGACGTACGCACGAGCGACGGAGAGTCTGGACGTAATATCCCGCGTCGCCATGCCGCCACAGCAAGCCATGAGCGCGAATGCTACGAGAAACACTAGCACTATACGAGACGACTGGGGTGCAATTGAATCTCTCAGAAATGGCTCGTTGTCCTAGACATCCTCGTACGCGGTAATTCTCGGAGGACAGTTCATTCCGAAGACCTCGTTTACATACAGCATCGAGCAGGTCAAAATAATTCCAAGGGGTAAGTTTGAACGAGAGGGAGGACGCGACATGAATGCCGCTTACACGTAAGTCGCACCGTGCTCGACGAGAGCATCCCAGACGCGGGCAGCATTAAACCTAAAACAGCTTAACAGAACGTAAGGTAACGGAGACAGAGGACTTACTGCTGAACAGCTTGCAAAGCGATTGCATCGTCTTTACCGCGAAGGTTCACGAGGTCGTGTCCTTCTTTGGTACCCTTCCTGAAGACGAGGACGCTTCCATGCAATTGCAACTTATCGTGCAGCACTTCCTCCGCCCTCTCTACAAATTCATCTAGGGTGCGCGGTTTCGCAAGATCCTCGTCGAATTCGACTTTGAACGTGTTGCTACAGATCACCTCCATCTCTACGACACGGCGGTCGGTCTTTACCTGGATGGTCTCCTTCCGCAGATTGTCGTAGCCGGGGAAGAAATGGGCCATCTGGGTATCAAGAGGGCTGTATCGCTGGGTGTCGTCGTTGAAAAAAAAGAATACGTCCTCGCAGCGATGATGGCCGCTAGGATATACTATGTAGAATGCTCTGATGGCACGGAACTACAGGAAACTAGGTTAGCTAGAGGCAAGAAGCGGGCGACGCGACACGTACGATAACGTCGTCAGCTTCAGTAGTATTTTCCATTACGAAATCGAGATCGCAGCTGGCAGCGTATTCCGGAAAGAAACGACTTGTAGCGGAAAAGAACCTGAAGCTGACAGAGAGATTTCAGTCTTATTAAATACCAGAAGAAGTTCATACTTGCCCGTTTCGGAAACTGTGTCGCATTCCGACAGCGAACGACACCTGATTGCAGAAGGCGTGCATTGAGTATATCAAGAAAGCAACATAGCTGAAATCCACACCGCTACCAGTAATCGCACGATCGCTGCCGTGACTCCATGAGATCTACGGAGGCAGATCAGAGCAGAAGAGCGTTAACAATAATTAAAGCTAGCACGCACCAGGTTACGATGAAAGGAGCGATACTGTCAAGTTCCGAGCAGGGAATCCCGCAGAAGTGCGCCACAAGCCCGTAGGATGGTGGGTAACGATCGATACCTGTTATGGATCCGATCGTGCAGTGTTCATCGCATTCAGTTTACCGACAATAGCACGCACTCCATGAACGCCAAACCTGTATCAACCCGCACCTCTATCGTCATAACCTAAACTTGTACTTCACTCGGTATGACGCCTATACCAGGGAGTTAGGCCATGGGGACGGTCCTAATCGGGGAACAGGCAGGGGTCATTGCAAGCCGCAGATTGCATCTGTAGACATTATGAGCGAGCGAGTAATCATTTGGTACTTCTATACGACCCCATTGGCTTTCAGTATCGTCCGCCTGTGACCTGTACGGGCAGAGAATTCAGGTCAGTAACAATTTTCACTCCACCTGGACCGCAGACGAACCTCAGGTGCAGATAGGTCTCACAAGATCAACTATGATGCCTTTACGAGGTCGGTGAGCATCGCCCCGTTCACAAACTTCTCGAAAGAAGCAGACTTTAATACCAGCAGCTTCCCGTAGCGGACGTTCTGTAAGCAGCGCGCTGGTATAATAACTGCAAAATTTGCAGCAGGTGGGGAGCAAGGATATTAGTGATGATTGATGATGACCGGCGCCCTATAAAAACTCACGCTTGACCTTGCGAGAGGTACCCTGGTCCAGGACGAACGCGTCCGAATGCTAACGATGGCCCACGCACAAAGTTAACGGCATTGGGGCTACCGCATAAGAAGCGGCGAACGTTGTTGACTGCAGCGCGCGAGACACAGGTATGAATCTCCTTGGTGAGCGAGGAGAAGCTGCTACAGTGAATATAGTGAGTATATCACGGTGGATTCAAACGTCGTCGCGTACACTGACCATCTCGATCCGCGATATACGTCCGGCAAGGCGCCCTAGTCGGCCGACCGGGTAAAGGTCTGCGCTTTACGTTCGTGAAGGTCATGACAGATGGACTTGGTGCTGGAAGGCGTGCGTGCAACAACTTGTGCCAAGTCAAGAAGACGGTGAGGAGGTGCCTGTCTCTCGGGTGACGCAAGGCGTGAAGGTAGTCTTCTTGCCAGCGTTGCATGGAATCCGACGACGCGTAAGTGAACGGCGGCGACCTCGGCGATGTACGAGTCCAGCCCGACATAAAAGTAAGACAACGCTGGAAAGTGAACGCTCATCCACGTCTCTGTCTATAGCGCGTCGGAGTGCGTAAGGCGCACACGAGACACGTAGAGAACAGCACGTAGGGTAGACGAAGAACAAACGACCTGAGGTCGACACGGGACCGAGTCGCTTATATAATCGTCACACGGTCAAGCGCGCGCGCGAAGGCCGACAAGCGGACTATATATGGTAACGATGCGCCGTCGCCGTACCTGCAAACAACAAGTTAGTAGCGGCTCCGCCCAGCTTACCGGTTCACCCAGTAGCTTGAAGTGTAGACTTAAGTGGTATGTACAGCTGCATGTAGAATAACTGGTCGATAGTTCTGCAGACACTGCAGAAGCAGTATTTCGGAGAGTGATTAGTCAGCGACGGGATTCGCCAAAATAGGCAGGTGAAATGTCCCAACGTCAAGTTGACCTGTTCAAGGGTGAACCGGAACGAGTTCAGTGTCGGCTACCGCCAAACTGGCCGGTTCACCCGTACGATGGCATCAGTATGAGACATAGGACCTGGGGAAATGTCTGCAATCCTGCAAGGCAGGGTCGAGAGCACTGCATTCTCAACCCCAGAACACCCAAACCAAACCCGAACAGTGCAAACACGCACCCGTCAAACTGTTCAGGTGGGGCCACAATATTCACACCTTGTTCACGGCACATGAGTGAATCTATAGGTATATTTGTCCAAATACTACATGATCTCGAGCCTGGAAGCTCGGCGTATACGAATCTCTTGGTGGCTACGTCCTGTGTCTCTGCACTCGTTAAAGTCGAGGACGTGGACGATCCTCCTGCACGTTGAATTGATGCGCTTAATGGATGTCGGTACCCGATGCACGGCGAACACCGTTACGCGCGCGAGTAAGCAATCACGGGACTGGAAATGCAAAGACGGTGAGTTCAGCGAGCGATTGTACACCGTAGAAAATGAAGAATTCCTAACTCGCCGTGGGACAGCATCAGTAGCACAAAAGATGGATGATGC